>JACEFZ010016684.1:42500-57500 GCA_014155875.1 Cepaea nemoralis
TAAACTAATCCCAAGAATAACTAACTGTTTAAAAGTGTTGAATGTAAATAACTATTGTACGTTGAAGATACGTTTCAAATATAATAGGTTCGTTTAGCGTATTTTTGTTTCTTTCTTGATGAATGGAGATATAATCCTTTTCGTTCTTTCTACCTACCTATCAACCTACCAACCAATAAAACCTATCTACCTACCTACCTACCTACCTACCTATCTACTTACCTCCCTGCCTGCCTACCTGCCTGCTTACCTACCTACTCTCTCCCTTGACGTCTATCTGCTTGTTCGTCCGTCTGTCATTCTACCCGTCTGTCAGTCTGTTTGTTGGTCGGTCGATCGGTCGGCTTGTCTATCTATTCGTCTGACTGTCTGTCTGTCTATCTATCCCTCTGGCTACCCATTTATATGTCTGTTTATCCGTCTGTTGTCGTCTTAATTATATCTCTGTCTATTTATCATATAACCCATTCTTGCGTGTTTATGGAAGGTTTCTTAGTTAGTTAGTTAGTTAGTTAGTTAGTTAGTTAGTTAGTTAGTTAGTTAATTAGTTAGTTAGTTGCGGTTCCAACTTCACAGCAAAGGTATAAGCCGTATAAAATATCCACGCCTGTGCCAGTGAATATCACACAAAATGCTGCTCACTGCCCATTGTGAAAAGTGGAACAGTCAGAAGTCTCGACAAACCAACTGCCGACACAGGTATATAGTGCATATTGCCGCTGCCATAATGTCAACACAAAAGCTCGCTACGAAACATACAGTTCATCGTCGATGGAAGCGGCAATCACTAGGAAACCAGCAGCCACACATTACTGCATAATGCAAACCCAGTTATTTCAGCAACGGCCGGCCGCCATTTTACAGAATATGGAGTTAACGATACAAACAACTGCGGACAGGTGTAAAAGCATTCCATATTAAATCCACTGCTCACGGCGTCGCTCCACGCATTTAACTCAGTAGCTGGGCGACGGAACCTTGCATTGCCAGTCCAACATGATAAAAATGTGAGAGCAAACCGTAGCCACAAGCACAAACACTCCAAAGGTCTTAACAGCTCAACCGCCTAACATCCATGTTGGACTAGGAGTATTTACCTAATAAAGCACAGTAATTACACGCGGCTGAGACATTCAGCAAACAATAAACAACAAGGTCTCCCAAAAAGCTGACATTGAGTATATCGCAATAAGCAAGTGAAGAATATACATACACGTTTAACATTTAATAGAACGATACAATGAACGAATTATCAAAAAGTATAGAAGTATACGGTAATCTTTACTAGAACGCGATCAGACGTAACAGAATGACGTTACAGACAAAGCCTTTTGCAGCACACAAACAACAAACGCACACCACGATATGCACATGAACACTAAATATGAAGAAATAATGTTGGGCGGCGCTTACCAAACCCGACACCCCACATTGTGCCAACGGCTTCGGGCGGAAGAGTGCAATTGGGAGGGTACTAGCCTTATCCTGGTGCGAGGAAATGCAACCCAAAGACAAAATAAGTCATGGCAGGGCAGACCAGGCCCTAAGCCTTGGTTGGCAGCTGGTCTAGGATCGAAGCTCCGACAGGCGGACAGTTAGAGCATTGCTTTGCTGATCCGGCAGCTTCTGCAGCTTGTCTTGTTCCAGATGTATAGGTGTTAACTTTCCTCTGGAGTGTACTAGGCAGGCCGAGAGAGGGATCATGCTGCATGGGCAACACATGGTTTCTTTATTTTAGCCCAGGCTTTGTGCTATGGAGAGGCAATAACTCCATCCCTGGTCTTAACCGGTCTCGGAATCAAAGCGAGAGGCAACTGTTACGGGTTATAAGTCCTTGTCAGTTGGCGTAGACATGGGGCGCCACGCGTTGCCTCTGACGGTGGGAGACACCTACAGGTGTCACTGATCAGCTACCGCCCGCCTCAAGCTGGGCAGCCCCCGGCCAATTGGGTGCTGATCCGCCACAGCCTGCCTGCTTCAATGGGTGCTTGGGGCTAGGACAAAATCTGAATCGCAGGCTGTAAAACCAATGCACCAGGTACTAATAAAAAGAATAATAAAAACCTCAAGCTACGGCTTGCAACCTGGAACGTGAGAACCATGTGTCCAGGATTTTCCACTGACTTGACAAATATTGACGATGTGAGAAAAACGGCTGTGATTGATGCTGAACTCAATCGTCTTAACATTGATATTGCTGGCCTGCAGGAGACTCGCCTCGCTGAGGAAGGGTCACTCAGGGAAAACAATTACACCTTTTTTTGGAAGGGAAGAGGGCAGGCAGAAAAAAAGGCAACACGGTGTGGGCTTTGCAGTGAAGAATTCGCTACTGGGAATGATTGATATCCCAGCTGGAGGTAATGAAAGATTATTATCACTGCGCTTGGCAACCTCTTGTGGATTTGCCACCATTCTCACTGCATATGCACCGACACTCACTTCCTCTGATGATGTGAAGGATACGTTCTATGAGCAGCTAGACTCGGCGATCAAGGCAGTTCCAAAATCCGACTACATTTATATGCTCGGTGATTTCAATGCTCGTGTGGGCAAGGACTCGAGTTCATGGCCAGTGTGCCTTGGAAAATACAACATCGGTCGCATGAATGATAATGGGCAAAGGCTGCTGGAGCATTGCACTAGAAATGACCTATGTATTACAAACTCCTTTTTTAAAACAAAAGAGATGCATAAGGTCACATGGAAACATCCAAGATCCGGCCATTGGCATCAGCTGGACTTCATTATCACACGGAGACAACATCTGAACCATACATCATTAACTCGAAGTTACCACAGTGCTGACTGTGATACAGATCATTCTTTGGTTGTTGCAAGGGTTAGACTGAGACCAAAGAGAATCTACACAGCTAAACACAAGTCTAGCCCCAGGATTAATATTATTAACACTCACGATCCTGGAAAGTGCTTTGAATTTCAACAGCAACTTGAGGACGCTTTCAATGATACATCAGAAAATTATATAGTAAATGATAAATGGAGTAAACTTAAGGAAACTATTTATAAAACAGCGGTAGGGGTTTACGGCACTGTGGATCATAAGAGGCAGGACTGGTTTGCGGCAAACAGCCAGATACTGCAGCCCTTGATTGATAAAAAGAAGATAGCTCTCTTAAGAAACAAGGAAAGACCAACGCGTAACACTCTGAGTGAGCTGAAGCAAGCGAGGAAGGATGTACAAAAGGCTGCCAGGCAGTGTGCGAATGACTATTGGATCAAGTTATGTGAGTCCATTCAAATCGCAAGTGATAAGGAAACATCAGAAGCATGTATGAAGGGATAAAGAAAGCCTGTGGTCCAATGATCAAAAGAAGTGCACCGCTGAAAACCTTGACTGGAGAAATCATCACTGATAAGAAACAGCAGATGGATAGATGGGTCGAGCACTATTTAGAGCTTTACTCAAGTGAGACCAAGCTGGCGGATGATGCCCTCAATGCCATAGAGGCCCTGCCAACTCTTGACCACCTGGACACACTTCCCACTATAACAGAAGTTAAGTGTGCTATAAATGAGCTTGCATCTGGCAAGGCTCCAGGTAAGGATGGGATTCCAATAGAGGTGATCAGGAGTGGGCAAGACACCCTCGCTCTACAGATCCACCAGCTAATAGAGCTATGCTGGCGAGAAGGACAAGTCCCACAGGATTTCAAAGATTCAAACATCATAACGCTGTACAAGAACAAGGGAGATCGGAGCGACTGCAACAACTATAGGGGTATCTCACTTCTGTGTATTGTTGGGAAAGTATTTGCCAGAATTGTCCTGCGCAGACTTCAAATCCTGGGAGATCAAGTCTACCCCGAATCACAGTGCGGCTTCCGTCAGAACCGGTCTACCATTGATATGATATTCTCATTGCGACAGATGCAAGAAAAATGCCGGGAACAAAATCAGCCACTGTTTATTGCCTTCATCGACCTCACAAAGGCATTCGATTTGGTCAGTCGTGAGGGTCTGTTCAAAGCACTAAAGAAGATTGGCTGTCCACCAACTCTTCTGTCCATTGTGGAATCGTTCCACACAGGCATGAAGGGTATAATCAAGTTTGATGGCTCAACTTCAGAAGAGTTTGAAATCAAGAGTGGAGTTAAGCAAGGTTGTGTACTAGCCCCCACCCTCTTTGGGATATACTTTTCACTTCTACTGAAATATGCCTTTCGTGATCAGGATGACGGTATATACATTCACTCACGCTCAGATGGTGGCCTCTATAATGCTCAGAGATTGAAGGCCAAGACCAAAATTAGCAGGGTACTAATCAGAGAGTTGCTTTTTGCGGATGATGCTGCGATAACGACCCACTCTGAGGAAGAATTACAACATCTACTATCTGCATTCTCCAATGCTTGTTCTGAATTTGGTTTAACAATTAACAAAAAGAAGACACAGATTATGTCACAAGGTGCACATGGTGTACCATCAATCTTTATTGACGACGCCGAACTGGAGATAGTAGACCATTTTACATATCTTGGATCAGAGGTAAATAGCAAATTATCCCTCGATCAGGAAATCAACATCAGGATTGGCAAGGCAGCAACAACAATGAACATGTTAGCAAAAAGAGTCTGGGAGAACAGGAAGCTTACTGCCAAAACAAAAGTCCTCGTCTACCAAGCCTGTGTCCTTAGTACTCTTCTTTATGGCAGTGAAACCTGGACAACTTACTCAGGCCAAGAGAAACGTTTAAACAGCTTTCATATGCGGTGTCTGCGAAGAATACTTGGTATTAAGTGGCAAGACAAAATCACAAATACTGAAGTATTGGAAAGATCAGGTTGTGTGACGGTGTATTCCATGCTCAGTCTTCGTAGACTTAGATGGATAGGACACGTTAGGAGGATGGATGATGGTAGAATACCAAAGGACATCTTTTTTGGTGAATTACAGACGGGTAGGAGATCTCAGGGTCAGCCTCTACTACGATACAAAGATGTGTGTAAGCGGGACATGATTGATACAGGCATTGATAATGCACAATGGGAGCACGTCGCCGCTGAACGTGTTGCATGGAGGGCAACTATCAGAAATGGAATAAAGACAAAGGAGAAAATGATTGCAGATAAAGCACACACAGAGCGTGAGAGACGTAAGCTGGTGCAAAATGGTGGAAATGACCATGTTTTCACATGCACCTACTGTGGGCAAACATTTGCAGCAAGAATTGGCCTTACCAGCCACACTCGCCATCGCCATGGATCGTAGTTATTGCCATATGACAGTTATTAAGCCTTTTTGAAGCACAATGTACCAAACTATCGTCTGTCAAGACGGAAAGGTGCCAATGACTATATATATATGAGAGAGAGAGAGAGAAGAAGAAGAAGAAGAAGAAGAAGAAGAAGAAGAAGAAGAAGAAGAAGAAGAAGAAGAAGAAGAAGAAGAAGAAGAAGAAGAAGAAGAAGAAGAAGAAGAAGAAGAAGAGGAAGAAACACGGAACATGTTTCTCTATCCTCATCCATTAGGATATCTATATTAGGATGTCCACACCAATTACTTCATTCATCTATCTGAACAATCGATTATGAGATTGTCCTGTCGACTTCTGTGCGCCCTTGTTTCAACTACTTTCCTATATGAAGGCAAATCAATACCTCTGTAATCATGTAACATGCATCTAAGAAGATATATTATAACTGATAACTATGTAACAAATTATGTTGTAAATACATGTGTAAACATTCACGTGAATCAAAGACAATTGTAAAATTTCAAACTACATTTATCACAGATGCACACATCAAAGTGAACTAACCATTCTAGAACAAGCCAATATATCTAAATATTTGGGTACTCTAATAACAACAGATACAATATGAATTGAAGAAAGTAAATATAAAATAGCCCATTCGAAGGCAGCAATTCATGAAATTAGTATGTTCTGCAATTTATCTTTGTCAATTGAGATAAGAAAAAGCATTCTTAAGAGTTATATGAGCCAGTTCTGATGTATGGAAGAGAATCATAAACAATCAGCAGACTCGTGAGGAATTATGTGGAAGCTGTGGATATGTGATTTTATAAAAGATTGATGAGAACGTCGAGGACAGATCCATAGAACATAAGACTTCTTAAAGAAAGTTAACGCACAAAGTGAACTAGGTATTCGCATCAGAAGAAGGCAGTCCATATTCTTTGGGCATGTCATGAGAAGGGGAAAGCTCGAGTATGTCCTCACAACGGGAAAGCTGGAAGGGACGAGTGACAGGTGAAGTTTAAGAAAGTTAGTTAGTTAGTTAGTTAGTCGACAGATCATCCTCGTTGCACATCGAACCATTCAGTCCATAAGTGCTCGGATCCCCTCCTCAGCAAATCCCGCAGCGTGTAGCGGCTAACGACGCCAGTTCTGTGTTGGTTTATCAATCTTCTTTGGCTTCCTGCGTAGTGTTCTTGTTTGGCCACCCCTCTTTTAATTTGCTGCTCCTGCAGTCTGGCCATTGTTGTAGATTCACAGTCATCACTTGGTTCTCGCAAAAGTCTCACTTCTCGTAGAGCATTCAGAATGTCAGCCTGGTCCATGGCGCGTCCGCCCTCCACAGTAGCCTCACCTGCGAGCTTGTCAGCCCGCTCATTTCCTTGTACTCCCGCATGACCTGGCACGAAGATGAAACTAATCTTTGCCAGCCGAGACCGCTTCAGAGGCAGCAGCCATTCTCTTCGGATCGACCCCTCCTCTATCCTCTTGATCATGTTCATTGAGTCGCTAAGGAAACAAGCCCTAGTGAATGTCTGTGTCTCGAGCCATGTTATTGCTTTACTTACTGCCATGACTTCCATGGTCAGGCTACTTGTGGTTTCAGTGAAAGCACCAGAGTCCTCCTTCACAATTCTCCCTCCGGCCCGAGCTGTAAAGGCCCATGAGCTTCTCACATGTCGGATGACCGACCCATCTGTGTAGATGACCGCGTCACCGTCTAGCGAATTCTCGAACATCAACGCTTGTACTTCAGCCTCAACAGCAGCCGGATTTTCTTGTCTGCATTTTCTATCTAGTTGGATGCAAACTGAAAAGGATGTGCAGAAGTCTGTTGGCACTTGCACCCACTCCTCGCCAGGTTCTAAGTCCTCAAGTGAACACACCTGTTGAAGAATGTTCTCGGCTTGACCCATCCACGACCATCTCTCTTTTTAACCTGCTGCCCTTCACCTTCCTAATTTCACTATGCAGTGGATGTTGTGTGTTTGCGTTAATTCTGAGGTAGGCGCGTGCCCTGCAAACTTGTATTCTCTCTTCAATGGTTGGAAAATCAAGAAGGTAGCGCATCGCCCTGCATGCTGTATCTCTTGTACATCCAAGAATAATGCGCATAGCTTCATTCTGTATCCTTTCCATCCTTTCTATCTGCTTATGGCTGAGAGTCAGGATTGCCATTGCATACTCCAAAACAGACATGACCAGCCCCTCGTACAGAAGACATAGATGGCGCTGCTCACAGTTTGCTGCCGCCATCACCCGCATCGCTGCCAAACCCCGCTTGGCCTTTGTTATCACCTGGTCTATGTGCACATTATAAGTAAGGCTTCGATCAAACCGTATCCCCAGGTAATTCATTGCCTGCGTTCTTTCCACCGTCTCTGAACACAGCATTACAGTTGGTGTTGGGTTGTTGACAATATGATTATTCAACGAGAACCAAGTCACTGTTGCCTTTGTTGGGTTGACCATTGCCCCAGCTTCATCACACCAAGTACTTATGCGATTGAGTTCGGTTTGTAGTTCCACAGCAACCTGCTCTCTATCCTTACCCTGACGATACACTAAAACATCATCGGCATATGACAATGTCCTGCCAGGTCCAGTGATCTGTTCACTGGTGATTCTCACTGTGTAGGCGTTGAACAGTACCGGAGATAATGGTGATCCCTGTGGTAGGCCAGGATATATTGTTGTTGGTTCCGAAGTCCAACTGCCACATCTAAAAACTACTTTCCGTTGGTAGAGGGCTGCAGCGATCCAATTAAGGAGGAATGGACTTACGTTTAGTTCAAGAAGCTGAAACATTAAAAATTCCAATGGTACTCTGTTGTATGCGTCCTCAAGATCAATCGCTGCAGCAACGGTTTCAGTGCCTGAGTGGAAACCTTCATAGACATCATGGGCAAAGACTGCTGCATTGGTCCAGGTTTCTCTTTTTGGACGGTACCCACCCAGGGTAGGTGGGAAAACACCTTGCCTCTCTAGTTGGCTTGATATTTTCCTGGCAATTACCTTCTCCAGCAGCTTGCCTATTGTATTCTGCATGGTTATAATTCGATATCCCTGAATCTTGTTGTGGTCTTTGTCAGGCTTCGGCAGGGGAATCAGATAGCTGTGTAACCATTCCTCCTTGATGCTAGCACTCCCTATACTGTTGTTGTACATGTCTGCTAGTTTCTCTAGCTCATTGTCGGTACACCTATTTATGTCGTTGTATCTTATGCCATCAGCACTGTTATTTGATCGTCGAAGCACAGCCTTGATTTCTTTCACTGTCACTGTGTCTTCATCCGAAGTGTTCTGGGCCTTGCATCTGTCTGAGGTGACCTCCTTGGCCAGATTTCGGCCTCCCATGTCTGTCTGGTTGCCCTGCTCAAGGTAGCGTTCAAAGAGGGCTTTGCCCATGTCCGCGTCAGTCCTCTGCCAGGTGAGGACAGCACCTTGGAAGTCTGAAATGCTCTTATTCTTGACTACACCACTCATGCTTTTATGTAGTCGCCAGAACAATTTCAGTGACTTGTCTGTGCTTACTCTTTGACACACCTCTGCCCATTTTTCGCTTTTAACCACCTTGACCAGTTTTTTTTAAATAGCTTACTTTTGTGTGCATCTCTCTTTCTAAGTGCAAGCAGGGACTAGGATGATCGGCTCTGTTCTTCTTGGCATTTTGCCATCTCCTTACAGCACTACGCTTATCCACCCAAGCCTTCTCCACCTCGAAACTCCACCACGGTGGCTGCTCCCAGCTTTTTTTCCTGCCCTGAAACGTTCTGCGCTTGTCACGTCTTATTTTACTCACCACATCTTGCCCTGTACTGTCATACTGGAACGTCTTTACCTTTAGCTTGTGCTGCCTGGTTCTGCCTTTCTCCACCAATATGCTGCAAGGGTGGTGGTCGCTGCCATGGTGTCCTATGACACCCCATCTAAACACTGTAGTGAGTGAAGGTGAAACTAGCGCGCAGAGTCGAGTTTAAGAAAGAAAATGCTGGACAGTCTGACAATATGGCATGGAGGAAAGACGGTATCAGAAATGATTGGAGGCACGTTTACTGAAGGCTGTGTATATACATTATCCCCAACGCTACACGGCATGGGCTATAAAACAAAGAAGAAGTTGAGTTTAGTCGAGTTGAGCCAAGAATTGACATCACAACACTCTGGGCATTCCCATATGTGCGCACTTCTTACCTGCAACAGCCAGCGAAGAGCTCCAATAATACTGGTACCAGTAACTGACTGAGTATATGTCCGTCTGGTCGTTCTTTTGAGTTTTGAGTGTCTGTCAGATCCACAGGTCACTCCCTGCACCACCAATCTCTCCAACCTGTTCGTCTGCACTATACAAACAATTCCAAAGAGCCCCGACGACATCTGCCTCATCATGCACCAGTACTCTATTAAGGTTTAGAACCCAGCTTATCATGCACCAATACTCCATTAAGCTTTAGAACCCAGCTTATCAAGCACCAATACTCCATCAAGGTTTAGAACCCAGCTTATCATGCACCAATACTCCCTCAACGTTTAGAACCCAGCTTATTATGCACCAATACTCCCTCAAGGTTTAGAACCCAGCTTAACATGCACCAATACTCCATCAAGGTGTAGAACCCAGCTTATCATGCACCAATACTCCATAAAGGTTTAGAACCCAGCTTATCATGCACCAATACTCCATCAAGGTTTAGAACCCAGCTTATCATGCACCAATACTCCCTCAACGTTTAGACCCCAGCTTATTATGCACAAATACTCCATCAAGGTTTAGAACCCAGCTTATCATGCACCAATACTCCATCAAGGTTTAGAACCCAGCTTATCATGCACCAATACTCCATCAAGGTTTAGAACCCAGCTTATCATGCACCAATACTCCATCAAGGTTAGAACCCAGCTTATTATGCACCAATACTCCATCAAGGTTTAGAACCCAGCTTATCATGCACCAATACTCCATCAAGGTTTAGAACCCAGCTTATCATGCACCAATACTCCATCAAGGTTTAGAACCCAGCTTATCATGCACCAATACTCCATCAAGGTTTAGAACCTGTCTCTTATCATGCACCAATACTCCATCAAGGTTTAGAACCCAGCTTATCATGCACCAATACTCCATCAAGGTTTAGAACCCAGCTTATCATGCACCAATACTCCATCAAGGTTTAGAACCCAGCTTATCATGCACCAATACTCCATCAAGGTTTAGAACCCAGCTTATCATGCACCAATACTCCATCAAGGTTTAGAACCCAGCTTATCATGCACCAATACTCCATCAAGGTTTAGAACCCAGCTTATCCCAAAAAAACCCCCTTAAAAAAATTTTTTTTTTAAAAAACCCCCTTAAATTTTTTTCCAAAAAACCCCCTTAAAAAAATTTTTTTTTTAAAAAAATTTAAAATTTTTTTCCAAAAAAAAAGGGAAAAAACTTTTTCCCCAAAAAAGGGAAAAAACTTTTGCCCAAAAAAAGGGAAAAAACTTTTGCCCAAAAAAGGGAAAAAACTTTTCCCCCCCCCCGGGAAAATTACTGGCCCAAAAGGTTTTTTTAAAACCCCTTTAGAAAAATTTTTCCCAATACTCCATCAAGGTTTAGAACCCAGCTTATCATGCACCGATACTCCATCAAGGTTTAGAACCCAGCTTATCATGCACCGATACTCCATCAAGGTTTAGAACCCAGCTTATCATGCACCGATACTCCATCAAGGTTTAGAACCTCAGCTTATCATGCACCAATACTCCATCAAGGTTTAGAAACCAGCTTATAATGCACCAATACTCCATCAAGGTTTAGAACCCAGCTTATCATGCACCGATACTCCATCAAGGTTTAGAACTCAGCTTATCATGCACCGATACTCCATCAAGGTTTAGAACCAGGAAAAAACCCCCTTTAAAAACCCCCAACAACCCCCTTAAAAAAATTTTTTTTTTAAAAACCCCCTTAAAAAAATTTTTTTTTTAAAAACCCCCTTAAAAAATTTTTTTTTAAAAAACCCCCTTAAAGGAAAAAAACCCCCTTTAAAGGAAAAAAACCCCTTTAAAGGAAAAAAACCCCTTTAAAAAATTTTTTTTTAAAAAACCCCCTTAAAGGTTTCCAAAAAACCCCCTTAAAAAACCCACTTTTCCCCAAAAAAGGGAAAAAACTTTTCCCCAAAAAAGGGAAAAAACTTTTCCCCAAAAAAGGGGTTTTTTTTTTAAAAAACCCCCTTAAAAAACCCACTTTTCCCCAAAAAAGGGAAAAAACTTTTCCCCAAAAAAGGGAAAACCCCGCTTATCATGCACCAATACTCCACAAGGTTAGAACCCAGCTTATCATGCACCAATACTCCATCAAGGTTAGAACCCAGCTTATCATGCACCAATACTCCATCAAGGTTAGAACCCAGCTTATCATGCACCAATACTCCATCAAGGTTAGAACCCAGCTTATCATGCACCAAAACTCCATCAAGGTTGAACCCCGCTTATCATGCACCAATACTCCATCAAGGTTAGAACCCAGCTTATCATGCACCAATACTCCACAAGGTTAGAACCCAGCTTATCATGCACCAATACTCCATCAAGGTTTAGAACCCCGCTTATCATGCACCAAAACTCCATCAAGGTTTGAACCCAGCTTATCTGCACCAATATCCACAAGGTTAGAACCAGCTTATCTGCACCAAAACTCCAAAGGTTTAGAACCAGCTTATCATGCACCATACTCCATCAAGGTTAGAACCCAGCTTATCATGCACCAATGCTCCATCAAGGTTTAGAACCCAGCTTATCATGCACCGATACTCCATCAAGGTTAGAACCCAGCTTATCATGCACCAATACTCCATCAAGGTTAGAACCCAGCTTATCATGCACCGATACTCCATCAAGGTTTAGAACCCAGCTTATCATGCACCAATACTCCATCAAGGTTTAGAACCCAGCTTATCATGCACCAATACTCCATCAAGGTTAGAACCCAGCTTATCATGCACCAATACTCCATCAAGGTTTAGAACCCAGCTTATCATGCACCAATACTCCATCAAGGTTAGAACCCAGCTTATCATGCACCAATACTCCATCAAGGTTTAGAACCCAGCTTATCATGCACCAATACTCCATCAAGGTTAGAACCCAGCTTATCATGCACCAATACTCCATCAAGGTTAGAACCCAGCTTATCATGCACCAATACTCCATCAAGGTTAGAACCCAGCTTATCATGCACCAATACTCCATCAAGGTTAGAACCCAGCTTATCATGCACCAATACTCCATCAAGGTTAGAACCCAGCTTATCATGCACCAATACTCCATCAAGGTTAGAACCCAGCTTATCATGCACCAATACTCCATCAAGGTTAGAACCCAGCTTATCATGCACCAATACTCCATCAAGGTTAGAACCCAGCTTATCATGCACCAATACTCCATCAAGGTTAGAACCCAGCTTATCATGCACCAATACTCCATCAAGGTTAGAACCCAGCTTATCATGCACCAATACTCCATCAAGGTTAGAACCCAGCTTATCATTGCACCAATACTCCATCAAGGTTTAGAACCCAGCTTATCATGCACCAATACTCCATCAAGGTTTAGAACCCAGCTTATCTTGCACCAATACTCCATCAAGGCTTAGAACTCAGCTTATCATGCACCAATACTCCATCAAGGTTTAGAACCCAGCTTATCATGCACCAATACTCCATCAAGGTTTAGAACCCAGCTTATCATGCACCAATACTCCATCAAGGTTAGAACCCAGCTTATCATGCACCAATACTCCATCAAGGTTAGAACCCAGCTTATCATGCACCAATACTCCATCAAGGTTAGAACCCAGCTTATCATGCACCAATACTCCATCAAGGTTTAGAACCCAGCTTATCATGCACCGATACTCCATCAAGGTTTAGAACTCAGCTTATCATGCACCAATACTCCATCAAGGTTTAGAACTCAGCTTATCATTGCACCAATACTCCAATCAAGGTTAGAACCCAGCTTATCAGGCCACCAATACTCCATCAAGGTTAGAACCCAGCTTATCATGCACCAATACTCCATCAAGGTTAGAACCCAGCTTATCATGCACCAATACTCCATCAAGGTTTTAGAACCCAAGCTTATCATGCACCGATACTCCATCAAGGTTAGAACCCAGCTTATCATGCACCGATACTCCATCAAGGTTAGAACCCAGCTTATCATGCACCAATACTCCATCAAGGTTTAGAACCCAGCTTATCATGCACCAATACTCCATCAAGGTTAGAATCCCAGCTTATCATTGCACCAATACTCCATCAAGGCTTAGAACTCAGCCTTATCATGCACCGATACTCCATCAAGGTTTTAGGATCCCAGCTTATCATGCACCGATACTCCATCAAGGTTTAGAACCAGCTTATCATTGCACCAATACTCCATCAAGGTTTAGAAACCCAGCTTATCATGCACCAATACTCCATCAAGGTTCAGAACCCAGCTATCATGCACCAATACTCCATCAAGGTTAGAACCCAGCTTATCATGCACCAATACTCCATCAAGGTTAGAACCCAGCTTATCATTGCACCAATACTCCATCAAGGTTTAGAACCCAGCTTATCATGCACCAATACTCCATCAAGGTTAGAACTCCAGCTTATCTGCCCCGATACTCCCTCAAGGTTTAGAACCAGCTTATCATGCACCAGATACTCCATCATGTTTTAGAACCCAGCTTATCATGCACCGATACTCCATCAAGGCTTAGAACTCAGCTTATCATGCACCAATACTCCATCAAGGTTAGAACCCAGCTTATCATGCACCGATACTCCATCAAGGTTTAGAACCCAGCTTATCATGCACCGATACTCCATCAAGGTTTAGAACCCAGCTTATCATGCACCGATACTCCATCAAGGTTAGAACCCAGCTTATCATGCACCGATACTCCATCAAGGTTTAGAACTCAGCTTATCATGCACCGATACTCCATCAAGGTTAGAACCCAGCTTATCATGCACCAATACTCCATCAAGGTTAGAACCCAGCTTATCATGCACCGATACTCCATCAAGGTTTAGAACTCAGCTTATCATGCACCGATACTCCATCAAGGTTAGAACCCAGCTTATCATGCACCGATACTCCATCAAGGTTTAGAACCCAGCTTATCATGCACCGATACTCCATCAAGGTTTAGAACTCAGCTTATCATGCACCGATACTCCATCAAGGTTAGAACCCATCTTATCATCACCAATAGCTCCATCAAGGTTCAGAACCCAGCTTATCATGCACCGATACTCCATCAAGGTTTAGAACCCAGCTTATCATGCACCAATACTCCATCAAGGTTAGAACCCAGCTTATCATGCACCAATACTCCATCAAGGTTTAGAACCCAGCTTATCATGCACCAATACTCCATCAAGGTTAGAACCCAGCTTATCATGCACCAATACTCCATCAAGGTTAGAACCCAGCTTATCATGCACCAATACTCCATCAAGGTTAGAACCCAGGAAAAAAACCCCCCTTTAAAAGGAAAAAAACCCCCAATTAAAAACCCCCCCCCAAAAAACCCAAATTTAAAAACCCCCCCCCTTCCCAAAAAAAACGCCCCCCAAAAAAAATCAGAAAACCCTAATTTAAAAATCAGAAAACCCTAATTTAAAAATCAGAAAACCCCAATTAAAAACCAAAAACCCTCTTAAAAGGAAAAAAACCCCCCTTTTTTAAAAAAAACAACCCCTCCCTTAAAAAATTTTTTTTTTAAAAAACCCCCTTAA
>JACEFZ010016684.1:62500-141613 GCA_014155875.1 Cepaea nemoralis
TTCTAATTCCAATTCCAATTTTCAAAAACAAAAATTCCAAAGTCGTCCTCGTCTAACCTGCTTCATCAGCTGTGGTTATTGTTGAGGATCGTGGTTTTTGTGGGTTTATTCAACCTAATTCTTGTCTTGTGAGTCCTATCTCGGACTGGTTATGTAGCGTTTGTGTCTGTGACGTCAGCGGTGGGATCGGCCGGCGGCTATCCTTTGTCCTCTTCTGTTGTTGTGATTTTCTTTGTTGGTGTAGGCTCCTGGCTCGTCTGGTTTGACTGGCTGCAGTCCTTATAAGGACTTTTCGTTATCCCACTCCAGCTGGGGGATCGGTCGGCGGCTGTAATTTGTGCATGTTTCCACTTGTTTTCTTTGCTGGCGCAGGCTCCTGGCTTGACAGGTTGCTGTCCTTAAAAGGACGTTTTATTTGGTATTTTTGTCTCCTTTATTGTGTATTTTCTGTAGGAGCTTATCGACATTTTCATGTTCCTCCTTGTGCCTGTTTTCACTGTTGCGTTTGCGATACTTCTGTCTAAAGTTTTCTTCCTCCGTAGTCAGCCATGGGACGATTTTACCGTCATCTATATAGTACTCGAAGTCGTTCTCACAGTCGTAGTGTAGGACTGGGTATACCATCGTTATACCATCACTTGCAGCTCTGAAGTCCTTTTTATGGAGTTTTCTTGTAGATCAGTAGAGTTTCTGCCGGTCTGACTGTCAGATCGTACAATTGTATTGGAATGGAGAAGGGGAGCCACAGATTTTGATAATTTCTGCTTAGAAAACTCCTTGGGTTTCTTAGATGTCGTGAGTGAGCTATAATGTTTTAATATCTCCCGAATTCTTTGAAACCTCGTTAGCTGTTTAGTACAATGACTGTTTCTTTCATTCTCTTCATTATCATTTTCCTGGTTGTTTTTACTGTTGCAGTCTTCTTCATCATCGTCTTCCTCATAATCATCCCCTCCACAGATTTCTACATCAGAAACAAGAACGACCACCATATGCTACTTTAGTTAATGCCATTTACACTTGTAATCATCTGGTGCCCTGTCAACTGGCATGTGTGTTGATATCTTTGAACAGATCTCGGCCCATGGTGTACTGTATCTACTCTATTGATGATGTTCCTCCATGCCACCGCCTCAGCTCCTCCAGCATCTGTTTCCTCAGTCTGCCTCTGCCTCCTTTCCCACTGATCTTTCCAGTCGTTACGATGTTTTCCAATGCCTTTCTTCTCATCACATGATCAAATATGGCTGTTTGTCTCTTTCTCATAGTCACATATACCTTGTAGTATGGTGTTCTACTTTCATTAGCCTCTTCCAAGCAATCGTTGTTAGTTATTCTGGCAGTCTGAGGTATTCACAAAATGCGTCCCAGGAACCATATCTCCATTGCTTCCAAGAGCTCCAGAATGTGTTCATTCAAGTTCCATGGTTCACTGTTATACAACAAGACATGTGTTGTATAACATTTCAGCACTATCTTTCTTACATTCAATGATAGTAACTTATTGCAAGAAATATATTTCATTTTCTGAAATGTAGTTTTGTTTAATCTATTTTGCTCTTCATCGCTGTCACTTTCTTCCATCTAATGCTACAATACTGCTATGTATTTACATTTATCAGCTTAGTAAAACGTTTTCTTATCTATTGTTGCATCACAGTTTGATGTCATCCTTTTCTTTGATATTAACACTTGTACAATTTGAATAATTTATTCCCTCATTGAGGTGTGCTTTTTAGTCAATGGAATTTATAACGCCATCATCTTTCCAAAGGAAGTTCTACAACTTATTATGCATATCAACAGATGTTATAAATCAGTATTATCTCCCTTGCAATGGAGATAGATAATTAACAATGTACAAAATTCTTAAACACTTGAAAGTAAATTGAGAAAATGATGTTACAAATAGTGTATAGAATTAGGAATTGTTATAATGGGATAAATCAATCATACTTAATTAATATCATGTACAGAATAACATATACCAGAGAACGTTCATAGTGCGGTCACCGTATCTGAAATTGCAGTGAATGGACTGAGAATTATTACAAATATTACATGTCATATTTATCCAGGATAGGCAGACAGATAGACAGGCAGACAGACAGACAGGTTGGTAGACAGGTAGGTAGACAGGTAGGTAGACAGACAAACGGGTAGGTAGACAGGTAAGTATACATGTATACTGGTACGTGGATAGGTAGATATGCAGGTAGGCAGTAGGCAGGTAGACAGACAGACAGGTTAGGTAGACAGGTAGGTAGACAGACAAACGGGTAGGTAGACAGGTAAGTATAAATGTATACTGGTATGTGTATAGGTAAATATGCAGGTAGGCAGACAGGCAGGTGTGCCCACAGTTTAATAAGGCCAATGGACTTTATTGTCCAAAAGAAACATGATGCTGTTTCTAAACTATCATTTGTTGCCCAACCTTAATGTCGTTTACACTGCACGAGAAACAATTATACAGATTTTGATCAACACACAAACAAATAGAGGACACGATGTTTATATTTTCCTATATGTCCTCCAATTTCTACCTCTTTCCCTTACCTAAAAGAGTTTCGACCATTACCTGTTTATTTATTTATTTACTAACTTACTTCGATGTTCTATCTTGTAGTATAATAATACTCTATGATCTTCAAAAAGCAGTTATGTACCATTAGTCACAGCACAATATTACATGTCTGTTCCCTGGCGATGGCGTTGTAGACGCAGTTTCCATGCCGTATTCGAAACACGGCTGCGGGAGACTTGGCAGCATACTGCCTTGCGTTGAACTTTTGTAAAATGGTTTGAGTGCCAGTCGTTCAGAAAGCAATGGCAAACCACTGAACGTAAACTTGCCAAGAGATCACTGACAGCCAAAAGATGCAGGTGTTGACTGTGACGTCCTGTAAAGGATATCTAACTAACTAACTAACTAACTAACTAACTAACTAACTAACTAACTAACTAACTAGCTAGCTAGCTAGCTAACTAACTAACTAACTAACTAACTAACTAACTAACTAACTACCTAACTAACTAACTAACTAACTAACTAACTAACTAACTAACTAGCTAGCTAACTAGCTAACTAGCTAACTAGCTAACTAACTAACTAACTAACTAACTAGCTAACTAACTAACTAACTAACGAATTAACTAACTAACTAACTAACCAACCAACCAACCAACTAACTATATTACATATTTACACAGCCCATTACTACATAATTACACGCACAGTATTACTCAATTACACAACAGAAGACATACAGGCACGCTTCGTGCAGAGTGGCTTGCTTCGCTTCGGAAGTCACGGGTGACTAGCATCGTCTGGATCTTTTCTCCGGGGCATGCCGGTGTGCTGGGAAATGAACAGACGTACAGATTGGCTGGCTCTGGAAAACTGGTGGAGTATTGATGCACAATTCGGAGGAGCAAATGGATCACCATGGTCTAGCAAGAATGCGACAGCGAGGGGTGAAGAGGGGATCTGGCCGACGATCGACGCTGAGGGGAAAGGCGAGACGGACATATAATCAGATTGCTACTGGTACTATTAGTGTTGGAACTCTTCGCTGGCTACTGAGGATAGGGACGGAGCGCTTATGGGAATGCCCCGAATGCTGTGATGTCGGTTCCTAAATCAATCAATCAATCAATCAGTCAGTCAACAGAAGACATAGGAGACAAGGAGAAAACAAATATTGGACAATGTCCAATGCAGTGTCCAATACAGACAACGTCCATATTGACGTGGATAGGCTTTAGGTTCATACCAGAATACGATCAGCGTTGCCAGTGGTGGGTTGTGCTCAATATTTAAATATTGGACACATTACGACAGTATTCATGTTCAAAAACAGGATTTAAAAAGTAACAGGATCGATTTTATTGCACCGGGTTTTATCCCGAATGGTTCGGTCTATTTCCGCAGGGAGGCCTGCTGAAAGTGTCGCACAAAGCACGAACTCCGTAGCTGCAGCAATGAACCCCTGGAGTCTCCGAGAAAATTGCACTCGTCAACCGAAATACGTGGTCCGGAATCGAACCCACAACCTTCGGTTCACGTAGAAGATGGTGTAATCACTTCGACACGGAAACTCCCAGGTCTTAACTACAGTACTTAAGGAAGTTCACGACACCGATTAAGGGATCTCAATTATACCCAACACTGAAAAACAAGTTAGACGAGACCGATGTTTTTTGTTTTTTTGGTGTCGTAAATACTGAGCTGAACTAACTGTGCCATTTATGGCTGAAAGCCTCAGTTGTCTTCATTAGTGTTTGTGGAATGATCCAGGCTTCTCTACCATATTCTACTACAGATTGGAGACTCTTCGATGGATGTTGAAGATGAGGACTGAGCACTTATGAGAATGTACATAATAGTGATGTGATGTCGGTTCTTGATTCAACTTAACTCAGTTCAGCCTGGCTAGTGCAGTCGCCGCGAACTGTGCAGGTTAGGATTTTCTTTTTGCCCCCGACAGAAAAAAATCCGACACCTTATCGAGGGATCGAACCCGGGTCTCCCGAATGAGAGTTTAGGCGTTCTAGCCTCTCGGCCAGCCGCTCCTCCGGGAAAGAAACGTGTTCTTGAAATGTTTAATCTGAGTTAGTTTAGTATTAGAATCACAGAAGACCGGTGTTTGCACAGGAACGTGATCTCCAACAACACATAGTATGAGACTGCTGATGATGATGAAATGCATACAAACCTTGAATATGATGGGAGTCTTCAAATATTAACACATATGTTGTATTTAACACTGTGTTGGAGTACAAATAGCTTATGTTCATCATCATCACGTGCTATGCCGTTAAGCGTGGGTGGTCTTGTTTCCCCATATCACACGATCACAAGAGTCGTGGATCAGCTGTGGTTTTGTCTTGATTATGCCATGTGACTAAGCCGTTTAGATATCAACCTATCTAATTTCCTCTTGTTCTTTTCCTCTCAATCGTGCCAGTTGTCACTAAGTTATCCAGTTTATTAATCTTATAATGTACCCACAGAATCTTGACTGTCTACATCTAATTTCTCTAATTAGTTCTGAGTTTTTATTTGTGTGGACTTGTTAATTGATTTTTCTGTCCGTCCATGGTAATTTTTGGATTTTCCTTAGAAACCACATGTCCACTGCCATTAGGTGTATTTCAGCATGTCTGCTCATTGTCCACCTTTTACATCCATTCAAAAGTACAGGTTCTATGTACACTTCAACACACTCTGTCTCGTTTCTTGTTTATGTCACTCAAGGACAATGAGCCGACAAGTGAGGAATTATGTGGAAGCTGAGGAGATGTGGTTGAATAGAAGAATGATATATACAAAGTGTACGGATATACAAAGTAAAGGAGATAGCTTGAGAGAAGTTAACTCACACAAAGAACTGGCTAATCGCATCAGAAACAGACAGCAGACATTAATTTGGCATGTCTTGAGAAAGGGAAAGCTGCAGTATGTTGTCACATCGGGGAAGCTAGAGTGGATTAGAAGCAGAGGGAGAGAAGCTGCTAAAAAGTTTGACATAATGGCTTTGAGGAACATCAGTATCGTAATGGCTGGCAGTACGCCAGACAGAAGGTTGTGGACAGACATGATCAACAACGCCATACGGCATGGGCAATAAGAAGATTGCCAGTACACGAGACAGAAGGCTGTGGACATACATGACCATTGAAGCCACAAGGCATGTATTTGCTTTCAGCGTGACGTCAAATCGCATCGTGAACGTGTATCATAAATATTCAAATTACACTGACCCACAACGTATAAAAGCTGGACAAAATATGCATCATTTGAATGTGTCTGTCATATCACCAGGCTCAATCTGATGCTTGCAATATTTCCCTTGATCGTAACATTAACCTTTACATCCAGGAATAGGATTTTCTTTTCAGAGGTTGTTATTAACGCACCCAACACAGAAAACCTAAGAGTTGTTAAGTACAACTTTTCCTTTCCTTCTGTTTTTTTTTCCTTTCCTTTAAGTGGGACATGGAGTTTGCAATTAGTTTGTTATATATTGATTTACGACTCACACACATATCTAAACACACACACACACACACACACACACACACAGCGAGAGAGAGAGAGAGAGAGAGAGAGAGAGAGAGAGAGAGAGAGAGAGAGAGAGAGAGAGAGAGAGAGAGAGAGAGAGAGAGCACACACGCGTATAAATAAAGAAACATTTTCAAGTACATGTCAATAACAAAAACACAAATAATATATTGCAAAATTTAGTTTATTCTTTCCACACAGTCTGTGTGTTTCTATTTACAAATTTAGTTTTTCATCTTTTATATCTAGTTGTGCTGTTCTTGAAAATGATCATTAGGATTGAATCTTAGGATTCGTTGAGTTGTCGATTAGCTTTTTTGTATTACATATTTGCTAATTTTAGTATTATTATTACTATCGTTATTGTTATCATCACCATTGCAGTGTTTTTCCCCTGTGTATCTTCCCAGTGTACTTTTTGTTTGCTAGAATTGAGTTCGTTGAACAATATGTACACTGTGTCTGTATTTGTTACATCTATGTTTCTCTCTCTCTCTCTCTCTCTCTCTCTCTCTCTCTCTCTCTCTCTCTCTCTCTCTCTCTCACTCACTCTCTCTCTCTTTATCATGCATAATATAACATTACTCTGATGTGAGTGAGAGAGTTAGTAAGTAGGAGAGAGAGAGAGAGAGAGAGAGAGAGAGAGAGAGAGAGAGAGAGAGAAGAGAGAGAGAGAAGAGAGAGAGAGAGCGAGTGAGAGGGAAAAGAAGAGAGATTTTAATTGCATCACTAATTTTTACGCCTACACAATGTATATGTACAATTTTTTCTCCACTTCTTACAATTTTTGCGAGAATGCTCGCGACAATCGTCAGTGTCTCAACTGTGTGTAAAGTGTGGGAGTTTGTTCCTGTTAGTTTCAGTAATCATGCGAGGCATCATGTATGTGTCTAGATGTGAGGATGTGTGTGTGTGTGGGTGTGTATGTGAGGGATGTGTGTGTGGGAGAGGGGTTGTATAGGGGGATGTGTATGGGTTGATGGGTGATGTGTGGATGGGTGAAGGGATGTGTAGTCGGTGGGGGATGTATGTGTGTGTGAGGGATGTGTGTGTGTGTGTATGTGTGTGTGTGTGTGGGGGGGGATATTTGTGAGAATGTTTGGAAGTATGTGGGTGTTGGTGGGGGGGGGGAGGGGTGAGTGAATGGGTGTGTAGGAGATTGTGTGGCTTGGGGAATGGATGTGTAATGGGTGTGGTGGGGGGTGTCTGTGAATGGGATATGTCTGTGTGGATGTATGTGTGAGCTTGGATATGGTAAATGTGAGTGGGTGGAGGATGTATGTGTGGGTGGTGATGATGTTTGTAGGTGGGGGATGTGTGGGTGGGTGAAAAGATGTGTGTGCGGGTGAGAGATGTGTGGGCGGGTATGTGTATGGGGAATGCATGTGGGGGATGTGTGTGTGGGGGGGGGATATGTTTATGGGTGGTGTTTTGTGTGGGAGGGGAGATGTGTGAGAGGTGGGGGAGGTGTGGGATGTGCAGGTGGATGAAGGAAGTATGTGAGGTTGGGGGATGTGTGTTTGGCTGGGTTTTTGGGGTGTGTGACGGTGGGAAGGTAGATGAGAGATGCATGTGTTGATGGGTGGGTGGGTGATGTGTGGGTGTGAGTGGTTTGATGGATGAGTGCGTGAGTGGGTGGATGTGTGTGAGAGATGAGTGTATTGGTGGGGTATGTGTGTGTTTGTGAGAAGATGTGTGTGAGCGGCGGATGCGTGAGGTAGGGTATATGTGGGTGGTGTGTGTGGGTAGGAGGTGTGTGTTTTGGGGTGTTTATGGGTAGGGGATATGTGTGGGCAGGTGGGGAGATGTGTTTGTGGGTGGGGATGTGTGTATAGGTGGGGGATGTGTAGTTGAGAGGTGGCGGATATTGGGTGGGTGAATGGGTGTAGGTTGGCTGATGTGTGTGTGGTTGGGTGGGGAAAATTGTGAGGGTGCGGGATGTGTATGTCGGATAGTTGTGGGATGTGTGGGTTGTCGGGGGTATGTGTGTGCAGTTTTGTGATGTGTGTTTTGCTGGGTGGTTGCAGGTGTGTGGGTGTGTGGTGGAGAATATGTAAGTGGGTGTGTGCGTGTCGGTTATGGGATGGGTGGGGGATGTGTGTGTGGGTGGGGAAATGTGTGTGGGTGGGGATCAGTGGATGGCTGGCGGCATGTATGTTTGCCTGGGTCTGTGTGAGTGCGTGGAGGTATGTGTGGGTGGGTGGAGGAGGTGTGGTGGGTGGGGGATGTGTGGGTGGCTGCAGGATGTGTGGGTCGCTGCGGGATGTGTCTCACAACATTGCAATATGCACTGTTTATGTGTACAACTTTCATTTGACAATGTTTTTCCCCCATGTGAATGTATCATGCGTAATATGCATTGTTTATGCTTACAAAATCAATTTGACATTTTTTTTTGGTCCCTATGTAAATGTAACATGACATTTGATGAATGAAAGATGAGTGTGATTGAAAGGGCTGAATGGAAGACGGGCCTGCGTGTCCAATTTGTTACCCCTTTAAATCTCTCTCTCTCTCTCTCTCTCTCTCTCTCTCTCTCTCTCTCTCTCTCTCTCTCTCTCTCTCTGGAAAATAAGCACGCATCTAGTGTTTGTATTTTGTATTGCACAATTGATTGCTTTTATATTTCGTTGCAACTCGTCCGATACATACAGCAGAAGTCACACAACATAAACTAGAGCAAATGATACATTCTTCAAGCTGAAGTATTCACAAACATATTGTCACAGTAACTTAAATAGTTTACCAATTTCATTTTAAACTGACTTATCACGTCTGTTTATTTACACAACTCAAGCTTGGTCTTATGAATAGCAATGGCCTCAGCATACTTTAACATTCGTCCATTTTGTGTGTTAACCAAGACACGATATTCCAGACAATAAACTGTACAATCTGTTGCGTGTATTTTCGTTATCCAAATCCGCTACAGGACAACATCGTTTAGATTACACGTGCATGTACATATGAGTTGGGTTGAGTGAAGTCAAGAACTGACATCAATACACTCGGGAAATTCCCATAAACCCTCAGCCCTCATTTTCAACAACCAGGGAAGAGTTCCAACATTAATGTTGCCCATTGAAATATGATTATATGTCCGTCTTGCTTTTACCTCTGAGTGACGACTGTCGACCAGATCCTCTGACCAACCACTGCTGCTGTATTCTGTCTAGACCAGTGGTTCTCAACATTTTTTGGCCCATGCACCCCTTCACCATATGTTCAGAATGTCATCCCCCTTTTTTTCGTAATTCCTCCCTATATATCCCCCCCCCCCCCGCCTCTTTGCCCCTACACAGTATACCTAAAAATGGAAGCTAAATTTAATAACATATACTAGAACAAATCTAGACATCTACATAAAACGTAACTTGCAGGTCTACTTTCGTTATAAAACGAATTTCAGAAGAGCGAGAAATACACAACCGTAAAGTATGGAGGGCAAGCAATATCAAGTAATCGGATCTTGTATTAACGCGATCGTGAAATAATCTCTCTCCCCCCCCCCCCCTCTGTGGGGGAGGGGAGGGAATTCCCCACCGGTTGAGAACCACTGCTCTAGACCATTTTATTCAATCTGTCCAGTTGCATTATTCACGTGCTCCCAGACGGCGTTCACCACATCAGCCTTATCTACATATATACATATGTACATATTAGGGTTAGCATTGTATGTACAACTCACGAATCCAACATGTTTTCTTTACTTTTATTTTAACGCAAATTATACAATCTCCGAGCTCAGATGATCAACTTGTTAAACTTCGTCGCACATTTCTGCAAGGTTTACTCCTAGGACCAGTTCTGTGGCGTAGGGGTTTAGAATGTAATTCGTAATCCCGCATACCGCGTTCTAAACACAGCTTTGTGTTGGTTTTCATACAATGATATGAGCGCCTGTGGTCCAGAAATCAATGTAAAAATACTGATGGTAAACTTGCCCAGGAATCACAAACAGCTAAAAATTGCTGGAGTTAACTGCTACGGACTGTAAAGGATATGCAACTAAGTAATAGAGACTCAACCCAAGCTAATGGCTCTATCTGCCCTACATAATTAGACGTGGCGTGCTGACTGACTGACTGAATGACTGACTGACTGACTGACTGACTGACTGACTGACTGACTAACTAACTAACTAACTAACTAACCATCATGCCGATGGACAGACTGTATTGTTTCTTTGCCTTCTTAATTTTCTTCTCTGACCAGTTTTCTATGCCTAGCAGAGCAGTCTACGCAATGAGATGAGTCCTCTGCACGGGCCAGGTCGTCAGCAGGCGGTCCTACTGTGTTTTTTTAGACTATCGTCTCTGGGTCAAGTTTTACCTCACTAGTCACAAACAGTGAACATATTACAAATACGAGTTCTTGACTCTGGTGGTCATTTTGGCAAACGGTCAGTCAGTTTCGAAATCTTTCATTATGTAGACATACCTTTAAGTCTGGACTGTCACACTGGAGACAAGTGTGTTTTGCTGTGATCTGTAGCTTTGTTTGAGGCACTCCTTCTCATAATATGTTGCAGATCATTTGCAAGACTGTCAACCTTATGTTGATTTTCTAGGCATATTTGCGAACTATCGTTCTGTTGTTGTCGCTGTTGTTGTTTTATTGTTGTTGTTGTATATCTGTCATATGCAGAGACCAATATTCTCGCTGACAATGGCGAGTTCTCGCTTGATATGCACTGATCGATTCTTTTCCTAATTCTGCTTTGCTGGCTCAGGACACTGCCGAACATACACAAACAAAAAAGAAAAAGAAGTCCATTTACCACCTTAGTGGAGTCCGACGCCGCTGAAATTGAGATACTTATTATTGTCACTGTTTCCACTGTGTGGATGATCACAGGGCCACCAACCTCTCCACCTTCCTAGAACGTAAACTGGGGCTCCACTTGAACCAGGACATGTAGGGGTAGTGTACACATATCTGGTCAGGTTACGGGAATCTTTGACCTCAAGTCTTTCAGTGTAATAGCCAATGGTGATTTGCTTGTTGCAGCCGTGGGGGTGGGAGACTATGACTGTCAGTGCGGGGTTGGCAGCTGTGTCTAGCCTGCCATCCGTGGACTGGGATCGACGTGACAGTATCAGCTGTGGTTCGTGGGATCCCACATGTCTTGGATGTGATCTGTGGGGTATGTATTTTCTGGGATGTTGTTCGTGAACTGAATGTTCTTTATCAGAAATGATGTTTCGTGATTCCAAGACTTTGGCTCTGCTATTGGTTGAATGCGACTGGCTAACTCTGGCATTAATTGAATCTGATTGGCTAACTTTAGTATTAACTGAATCCGATTGGCTAGATCTAGTAGTCATTGAAACTAATTGGCTATCGTTGGTTTTCATTGGCTCTGTTCGGTCAGCTCTAGCAGTCGATGACTCTGATTGGTTATTTGTGGAATGTCTTGTCTGAGATACGAGACGTGGGACATGTGTAGTTTCATTTCTTTCAAATGTAACATTTCTTTCTTTCAGTCTGATTAATATGGGGTGTCTTTTTGGTGATTTCTCAAGTCTCATCTTTCTAGCATTCGATTGGCTAAGCTCATTTTGTGACAGCGACTGGTCGGAGAGAACATTTATTGATCGTGATTGGCTACCATCACCACTTACTGATAAAGCACTACTTGTGTATGGCGTGTCAGGCAGAGCATTGTTTGTCTTTGACCTGTGACTAGCGGAATCGTGTGAAGTAACGATTATATTTGGTAGATGCATATCTGAGGCCTTTTGATTATGTGCCGTGTCGTTAGAAACATGCCTTTGTGTAAATGTGTTCGTTGTGATGTTTCTTAAGGGTGATCGATTGTTGACATTATGCCTTAACTCGGATACACTAGATGCAAAGGAAACTGTCTGCGATATGTCATTGGTGGACATTTTGGAATTCGCTCCCTTTCTAGCCACAAACCGCGGCCTTGATCTTTCACATGTGGAACAGTCGAGCGATCTCTCCGGTGAAACATTTTGTGATGATAATCTTCCATGCGTGAGACTTCTAGAATGTAATCTGTCAGAACTGATATTCTGTGGCTGCTCTACCAAACATGCTGTTTGCTTTGATTCGGGTCTCTGGGATGAAACGCGGCTGGATTGCGAAGCATTTCTTGATGTTGACACTCCACGCTTGCGTTGCATTTGAATTGAATCTAAATTAGAACTGTACATTTGGCTAAGAATTTTCTGCAAGTCAACAAAACGTTTGGTTAGGTTCTCCAACCTGTCTGCTAGCTCCATGTCGTGGGTTACGTAGATCATCTTGCATTTGTCCTCCTTGATGTTCGTATGCACCCGAGACATCCCTCGGAGCGTCACAACACCTGGACAGACCTCGGGAGTGCTGCCTTTATCATAGAAGAGATGACAAGTCGTATGCTTCCCTTCCTTGTCATCAAACACAACATGAGCAGCTGAGCCAATTACAATCTCAGCCCACTTGGTTTCAGGCTCATCCGACAGCCGACAGAATTCACAAGGACACGTCTTCTGATCGAACATCTGGGAGAATCTCTCCACATTCCACACCCACCCGCTTCCGGTCCTGGTCATATTGGTGTCTCGCTGCATGTAGAACGGGTAGGGTGTGCCATTATGTGGGCAGATCTCAGGTCGGCTTTCGCTGGTATAATCCACAGCTACGCGAACCGTGAGGTGAGATAACACCTGAATGAGATCCATCAGACAGCTGTCTCGGAATCCAGCTGGAAGATGCTCTGTCTGGAACTTGTATACTGGGATGAATTCTTCGTGACCTGGATTCTTGCTGCACATAATCAAGGCGCGCTGTAGATCTGCCTCCCCGTGGGCGTGAGTACACAGTTCCACTTCGCAACGTCCTTTTGAGAGAAAAAAAAACACGTTTATATTAACTGCCGTCTGAGTTTTAGTCAGGTCAGGTATTGAGTCTCTTAAAGTGGTTTTGGAAAGTCTAAAATATGTTAAAAGTACATTTGTTCTTATATCTATGTATCATGTATCTGTGTATCTATGTATCTTGTAACTAAGTATCTTGTATCGAGGTATCTTGCATCTGGGTATCCTGTAGTTATATACGCATTTATCAGAAATCAAGGAAGCCAGAGGTTTTCACCACTATTGGTTTCATAGAAACACAATTAGTAAAAATAAAGGTAAAGGCTTTTAAAAGTAAAGGTCATTTTTGCATATCTTGTGTGTAATGGATCTATGAAACTAGCTCAATATGCTTAGATCAATCGACACTGTATGATGTCACTGTCAGCTGTCACTACTTCCTATAGTATCTTGTGGTGTAGGTACAGCTACATGAAAAACTCGGCTCCGTGGCGAAGCGGTTGCGGGTGCAGTTATTAATCACGCATACCCGCGCTCGAAACACAGTTGCTGGCGATTTGGTAGCAGACCGCCTTGCGTTTTTTTTTTAACGAAATAGTATGGGTGCCGGTCGTTCAGAAAGCAATGGCAAACTACTGAAAGTAAATTTATCAAGAAATCACAAAAAGCCAAACACTGTTGCAGGTGACTACCACGTGGATATGCAACTAACTAGATTATGTACAGACCTAAGGTTTATCACCCAAACGGCAGTGTCTGCACGAGAATACCTGGTCTTCCGTATCAAGGTGATAGTGTTAGCCAATACACTCCATACCATCGTAACCATACCTGTATACGTCAAGGACCTCTTGAACTAGCGATTACAGTCAACACACCCATACAGCCTTATCCACAGTCAACACACCCATACAGCCTTATCCACAGTCAACACATCCATACAACCTTATCCACAGAAAACACACCCAGGCAACCATAGCCACACAGCCACGATGTCTCCAGATTACAGTATTCTGTACAGGTTATAAACACTGATAAACACACCGTACCTTTATCGTAACGTTCGGGTCGCGATATGTCAGCTGCCATATCTGTGTAGAGGAAGATAAAAATTACATTGTTACTGGGCCAAAGAAGCAGTTACTGTATGCATGTTGCATTCTGCACTACACTGTCTGTCTGTCAGTCTGTCTGTCTATATGTCTGTCTGAGTGCCTGTCTATCTATCTGTCTCTCTATATGTTTGGTATGTTTGTATGCCTCTATATTTATCTCTCTATCTGCCTGCCTGCCTGTCTGTATGTGTCTGCCTCTCTATATGTTTGTCTGTATGCCTGTATATCTTTATCTGTCTGTCTGTCTGTCTGCTTGTCTGAATCTCAGTCTGCCTATCCATCCATCCATTCATCCCCCAGTCTATGAGGCCGGCGACATATTGACTACCTCACCCAACGAGTATCTCTTGTTCTATAAAAATCTGGGTTGAGCACGTGTTGCCCAGTAGACCTTAGGGCATATACAAGAGCCCTGTACATATATATTACACTAGGCCCAAACCCATATGCGCGTTAACTCCCTCCCGTGACTTAGAAAAGTCGTCAACAGGAAGTAGGCGATCTGCTCCCAGGCCTCGCACTGTCCGCACCAAGTGTATACGATTTAGCTAGCAGTAAGTTATGTTACTTTAATATCGACATAGAGTTGAGCAACAATAACAACAGCAGCAACAACAACAAATACAGCAACAATAAATACAGCAGTGGCAATAATAAATACAGCAACAACACAAATAGTAAGAATACATTCAGCAACAGCAGCAATGAATACAGCAAAAGAAACAACGAATGCAGCAACAGCAACAATGAATACAGCAAAAGAAACAACACATTCAGCAACAGCAACAACAAATACAGCAAAAGAAACAACAATTACGTAAACAAATACAGCAACATAAACAACACATACAACATGAGCAATAACAAATACAGCAACATAAACAACACGTACAACAACAGCACCAACAAATACAGCAACACAAACAGCACATTCAACAACAGCAACAACAAATACAGCAACAACAAATACAGCAAAGACAATAATAAATGCAGCATAAGAAACAACAAAATACAGCAACATATACAGCTAACTATAGCAACAACAACAAAAACAGCAATAATAAATACAGCAACAACAACAAATACAACAACATATACAGCTATAGCAACAACAAATACAGCAATAATAAATACAGCAACAACAACAAATACAACAACATATACAGCTATAGCAACAACAAATACAGCAATAATAAATACAACAACAACAACAAATACAACAACATATACAGCTATAGCAACAACAAATACAGCAATAATAAATACAGCAACAACAACAAATACAACAACATATACAGCTATAGCAACAACAAATACAGCAATAATAAATACAACAACAACAACAAATACAACAACATATACAGCTATAGCAACAACAAATACAGCAATAATAAATACAGCAACAACAACAAATACAACAACATATACAGCTATAGCAACAACAAATACAGCAATAATAAATACAACAACAACAACAAATACAACAACATATACAGCTATAGCAACAACAAATACAGCAATAATAAATACAACAACAACAACAAATACAACAACATATACAGCTATAGCAACAACAAATACAGCAATAATAAATACAACAACAACAACAAATACAACAACATATACAGCTATAGCAACAACAAATACAGCAATAATAAATACAGCAACAACAACAAATACAACAACATATACAGCTATAGCAACAACAAATACAGCAATAATAAATACAGCAACAACAACAAATACAACAACATATACAGCTATAGCAACAACAAATACAGCAATAATAAATACAGCAACAACAACAAATACAACAACATATACAGCTATAGCAACAACAAATACAGCAATAATAAATACAGCAACAACAACAAATACAACAACATATACAGCTATAGCAACAACAAATACAGCAATAATAAATACAGCAACAACAACAAATACAACAACATATACAGCTATAGCAACAACAAATACAGCAATAATAAATACAACAACAACAACAACAAATACAACAACATATACAGCTACTGCAATAACAAATACAGCAATAATAAATACAGCAATGGCAACAATAAATGCAGAAACAATAAATACAGCAACAGTAAATACAGCAACAGTAAATACAGCAATGGCAAAATTAAATACAGCAACAATAAACACAGCAACATAAAATAAATATACAGCAATAATAAATACAGCAATAATAAATACAGCAACAACAATAAATGCAGAAACAATAAATACAGCAACAATAAATACAGCAACAATAAATACAGCAAAAATAAATACAGCAACAATAAATGCAGAAACAATAAATACAGCAACAATAAATACAGCAACAATAAATACAGAAACAACAACAAAAAAGACAGAAAAAATAAATACAGCAACAATAAATACAGCAAAATAAACAACAAATACAGCAATAAATACAGCACCATAAACAACACATTCAACTAAAGAAATAACGAATACGGCAACATATAAAGCTGCAGCAACGAGAAATTCAGCAACAACCACAACAAATGCAGCAACGACAACAACGAATAGAGCTACAGCAACAGCAACAGCAACAACAAATACAGCAACGACACATACAGCATTAGCAACAACAAAAAGAGCAACAACAACAATACATACAGCAACAACCAGAATGAATACAGCAACAGCAACAATAAATACAGCAACAACAAATACAGCATTAGCAATAACAAATAAAGCAATAACAACAATACATACAGCAAAAATAATAACAAATACAGCAACAACACATACAGCAACTGCAACAACAAGTACAGCAAAAACAACAACAAATACAGCAACAACAACAATATATACAGCAACAGCAACAGCAACAACATATACAGCAACAGCAATAAAAAAAATACAGCATTAGCAACACCACATACAGGAACAACACCAACACATATAGCAACATCAACAATAAATACAGCAACAGCAACAACTAATACAGCAACAGCAACAACAAATACAGCAGCAATAACAATACATGTAGCAACAGCAAAAACAAATACAGCAACAGCAACAACACATACTGCAACAGCAACAATAAATACAACAACAACAAATACAGCAACAGCATCAATGCATTCAGCAACAGCAACAACAAATACAGCAGCAATAACAATACATGTAGCAACAGCAACAATAAATACAACAACAACAAATACAGCAACAGCATCAATGCATTCAGCAACAGCAACAACAAATACAGCAGCAATAACAATACATGTAGCAACAGCAAAAACAAATACAGCAACAGCATCAACACATACTGCAACAGCAACAATAAATACAACAACAACAAATACAGCAACAGCATCAATGCATTCAGCAACAGCAACAACAAATACAGCAATAGCAACAATAAATACAGCAACACATGCAGCAGCAACAACAAATACTGCAACAGCAACAACAAACACAGCAGCGGTAACAACAATTACAGCAACTGCAACAACCAACACAACAACAGCAACAACAAATACCGCAACAGCAACAACAAATACAGCAACAACAATTACAGCAACAGTAACAACAATTACAGCAACAGCAACAGCAACAACCAACACAGCAACAGCAACAACCAACACAGCAACGGCAAAAAACAATTACAGCAGCTGCAACAACACATAAAGCTACATCAACAATAAATACAGCAACGGCAACAATAATTGCAGCAACAGCAACAATAAATACAGCAACAGCAGTAATAACAGTATATTTCTTTTATTGCTACTCTCCCCCTTTAGATCGAAGGCAGAAAACAAAACTTCACTTTATATTTGGGACAAACTCTCGCACAGACTTCTGTACAAAATAAAGTAAGCTAAGGTCCAGTCTAATTGTCTTAAGGTATATAAGTGGGCACTTGGTGCTGGACCCATCTTGTTATTGTCCACTCGGTACATCACAGGGAATGTGGTCAACATGACGACGACTGATCTCACTTCCCAAGTCATTTCCTGATACCCATTTCAGCCTGGACCTACTTTTGAGCTCAGGTACCTTTTGACAAGATGCAACAATGCGGATTCGACCCCATGACCATGGGATCGGTAGGCAAGCGGTTATCCAATACGCTGCTGCTACCCTCTATGTTTGTATGTGGTTAATCATTGCTTTATCCAGGACTGTGACCAGAAATCTGACTTTAACTGATTCAAATAGATTTGGACCACACACAACTGGATGGCGGAAAGTCTGTAGTAGGGGTGCGTCACAGTTATGACTTAAAAGATGTTAATCTGGTAGCAGACATGTTGTGTTATATATAATATTATAAAGGGATTGCATAAAGAAAACAACTGTATATATGCACATAGCGAATACAGGAACTCTCCTAAAATGACTAAGCATCCCCTGACAATTAATCAGTTAATGTCTCATTTATTTGTCAAGAATACAAACGCGAATACACTGGCTTGTAGAGAAGTAGTGTATTTCCTCTCTTATAATACCATGTACTCAGAGAAGTGTTGTAGTAGTTTTACACACAACACGTAAAAAATACTGTTTAATGTTGCTAGACAAACCCTTGTATACATCAACAAGGCAGTAACAATAGAATTTTCGCTACCGAAGGCAAGTTTACTACAACTACATCAGTTTGTTCAATAAATTACTAACACGAAAAGTAACCTTGAAACCACCAAAAATATAGGAAGAATACTTAATACATTAAAACACAATTCTTCGGTGACTACACCATTTTACTAACACGAAGCCGAAGACATTCTTCAACAGGTATGTGCACTTGAGGACTTAGAACCTGGCGAGGAGTGGGTACAAGTGCCAACAGATTTCTGTTCGTTCATTCCTGTTTAGATCCAACTAGACAGAAAATGCAGGCAAGAAAATCCGGCTGCTGGGGGGAGGGGGGGGCGGAAGTACAAGCGTTGATTTTCGAGAATTCGTTAGACTGTGAAGCTGTCATTTACACAGATGGGTTGGTCGTCCGACATGTGAGAAGCTCATGGGCCTCTACGGCTCAGGCCAGAGGGAGAATTGTGAAGGAGGACTCTGATGCTTTTGTTGAGACCACAAGTAACCTGACTATGGAAGTCATGGCAGTAAGTAAAGCAATAACATGGCTCGAGACACAGACATTCACTAGGGCATGTTTCCTTAGTGACTCAATGAGCATACTTAAGAGGATAGAGATGGGGTGGATCCGAAGAGAATGGTTGCTTTCTCTGGAGCGGTCTCGGCTGGCAAAGATTAGTTTCATCTTCGTGCCAGGGCATACAGGAGTACAAGGAAATGAGCGGGCTGACAAGCTCACAAGTAAGGCTACTGTGGAGGGCGGACGCGCCATGGACCAGGCTGGCATTCTGAATGCTCTACGAGAAGTAAGACATCTGCGAGAACCTAGTGATGACTGTGAATCTACAATCATGGTCAGGCTGCGAGAACAGCAAATTAAAAGAGGTGTGGCCAAACAAGAACACTACGCAGGAAGCCAAAGAAGATTGATAAACCAACACAGAACTGGCGTCGTTTGCCGCTACACGCTGCGGGATTTGCTGAGGAGGGGATCCGAGCACTTATGGACTGAATGGTTCAATGTGCAACGAGGATGATCTGTCGACTAACTAACTAACTAACTAACTAACTAACTAACTAACTAACTGACTGACTGACTGACTGTCTGACTGACTGACTGACTGACTGACTGACTGACTGACTGACTGACTGACTGACTGACTGACTGACTGACTGACTGACTGTCTGACTGACTGACTGACTGACTGACTGACTGACTGACTGACTGACTGACTGACTGACTGACTGACTGACTGACTGACTGACTGACTGACTGACTGACTGACTGACTGTCTGTCTGACTGACTGACTGACTGACTGACTGACTGACTGACTGTCTGACTGACTGACTGACTGACTGACTGACTAACACGAAAAGTAGCATTTAATTCATACAAATATAGGAAGAATACGCACTAAATTATAACATGGTGTCTTCACCAATTTACTATCACTATACGTAGCCAGCAAATCGCATAAAATATAGGAAAAATAGAAATTCTAACAATTATACGTTGGCTTTTTCACTTTAGTAACACGAAAAATAACCTTTAAATCTCCCAAAGTATGAGACGAATACTTACTAAATTATAACACAATTTTACGATGGCTCCCCCAATTTAGTTCTTCTTCTTCTGCTGCGTTCGTCGGGAATGTTCTTTTGGACGTAGTTACGTTGTGCCTGTTTACAGCAGTGCTGTGATATTTGCACCTTTCTGCCGACACTTTCGACTTCTTTAGGCAATAGTTGAGCGGGTTAACCTTCTCGGGTATCCCCCAATTTACTATCACGAACATCATAAAAAATATGGAAAGTTACTGAATTATAACACGGTGTCTTCACCAATTTACTAACCATAAGCAACCTTCAAATGACGCCAAAATATCAAGAAGGATACTGACTAAAGTATAAAACAATTTTACGATGACTTCACCAATTTACTAACACTAAAATTATCCTTAAATTCATAACAAATATAGAACGAATACTTACTAAATTATGACACGGTTTTATAAGCACTATAATTCTGTCGAAGGCAGTTCGAGTTTGTCTGCTACAATTTGTTCACTACCATTATTCTTTAATTCAAACTTATTTATAATAGAAATACAACTTGAATTCAAAAGACGTTTATATGATCCTTAACTTGTTCAATCAAATCTATATCTGGAAGGCTGAGCTAAGACACAGAGTATTAAATACCCACCCACAAAAAGAACAGCGTTGGGCTTTATCACATAGGTTGTATTTCCCCCACAGATGTGGCCTAGTTAGCCATATAAGGAGCGACCCATTCCTGTGTTCTCACAGTCAGGGAAGTGTCAAAAGCATGTACGCCACTAAAACATGGACGCCCCAGAGGCATGGACGCCCAGAGAATCATGAACGCCTAAGAGACATGGACCAACAAAATAGCGGACCAAACGGATCTCTAAATAGATAAAAGATTATTTTCCATGTCCGTGTGACATGTTGGAAATATGGTGGTATGAAAACGATGTTTGTATTAAGCGGGATATTATGAGGTGATACATTATATGACAAGTTATATTTCTTCATTTTCTTCTTCTTGTTCCTGTGTTTATTCTCACCCCCCCCTCTAAATCTCCCCTCCTCCTTCTCCTCCCTTTTCTTCTTCTTCTTTTATTTTTCTTCTACTTTTCCTACTCCTCCATCATCTTCTTTTTCTCTCACCCCCCCCCCCCTTCCCCCTTTCTCATTCGTCTCCTCCGTCTTTTTCTTCTTATTAAACGAAATAATAAGAGGTGATACATAAAGTTAATTCTACTTCTTCTTCTTCTTCTTCTTCTTCTTCTTCTTCTTCTTCTTCTTCTTCTTCTTCTTCTTCTTCTTCTTCTTCTTCTTCTTCTTCTTCCTCTTCTTCTTCTTTTCATGTACCTTTTATCCATCAAAGCGCAGACACTCAACCATCTCGCACTCTGTCTTCTTACCCCGTGTTATCTCCTGCAGCTCGCTCCATGTCCCACCCATATCATTCATCTATGTCTTCAGTTCTTTTCTCCTTGAGTATTTAGATCTCACTCTTTTCCTTTTGCCGTGTATGTTTTAAATGGAGGACTTTCTAAGCTATACCACTAACAGTTTTTCCTAGTGTATGTCCTAACCTGTCCTAGCGTCATTTTAACACTTCTTGCTTTACTAGTATTTAGTTCTTTCCATCAGATCCATTTCGTTATTCTGTTATAGTCCCTCTATTCTACAAAGGGATCAATTGATAAATGTTTGTAGTTTAGTATTTAAGGGCAGCAATGGTTAACGAGTTCAACCGCTACACCGGTCAGTTGGACTAAGATGTCCACCGCTCGTCTTGACTTTGGGGACATCAATCACACGTATCTCAGAAGTCGAGGTTGGTATGTAAGGTATCGAGGGGCTATGTTGGTAGATATTAACATTGATGGGAAAGATCTCAGAATAATAAAAAAAATATTTACTGGAGCCAAACAGCAGAAATTAAAATGGGAAATAAAGAAGGAAATTATGAACACATAAAGTTGGGAGTAAAACAGTGATGTGGTTTGTCACCGGATCTTTTCTCCCTCTATAGCGAAGTAATAATGAGAGAGATCAAAGAAAAGAAAGGAATAATATTTGGAGGCTATAATATAAATAATATACACTATGCAGATGACACAGTATTCATAGCGGATAATTCAACAGACCTACAGCAATTGTTGAACATTGTAGTAATAGAGAGTGCAAAGAAAGGACTCTCCTTAAATATCAAGAAAACATTAACAATCGTGATATCAAAGAAACAGGTGACACCCAAATGTGAAATAGAGATAGAAGGGAAAATTGATCACCAAGTGGATAGTTTTAAATATCTAGGGACATTTATAACATCAGATGGAAGATGCACAACAGAGATCAAGAGCAGAATAGGGCAAGCAAAGGTTGCATTTCAGATAATGAAGAATATCTTATGCAATAAGTCATTATCATTGAATGTAACAAAGAGAGTGCCGAAGAGCTATACAGAACCTGTTTTGCTGTATGGCTGTGAATCTTGGAATATAAATGAACAAATAAGGAAGAGATCTGAAGCAACAGAGATGTGGCTCCTTAGACGAATGTTGCGAATTCCTTGGACTGCCAAAGTAACTAACAACGAATGCCTTAAAGAGGCTAACGAAACTAGAACATTATATACAACAATAAGAAAGAGACACACAGCTTGTTTTTGTCAAGTGATGAGAAGAGTGGAGCTGGAGAACATCGTGACAACTGGAAAGATCGAGGGGAAGAGAGGCAGAGGCAGACTACGAGAAACGATGCTGGATGGATTGCGACGGTGGCATAGAGGAATATCAACAGCACAATTGTTCCAGAAAACTAAAGATCGAGATCTGTGGAGAGTCATGAACGCCTACGCCAGTCAGCACGGCACTTGACGATAATGATGATGATGATGATGATGATGATGATGATGATGATGATGATGATGAATCCACAAGCCAAAATCAGTCCCGTACACAAGAAATATTATCACGCGTATGGATTACGTTAAGCGAACAAACACACACAATTAGTTACTGTTTAGGTCGTTTATAATAACTGAGTTAGTTAGATACTTAGTTACATATTATGGATCTGAAATCCGCTCGTGCCGCACCGCGCGTAATTGCGCACGTTGAACATGATCATGTCATAAAGAGCGAGCGCACTCATTTATTCAGCCTAGATGACCTACAACCTCTGGATTTTAACTCTTTCGGTCCCAACATCATCATTCACGCCGTCTAGGCTATAAAAAAAAAAAGGCCTGCATCTATTGTAGTATGGAGCTGCAGTGGTGTAGTGAGTAGACATCATGGTTTTGAACTCGACTGGAAGGGATTATTAATGTGGTCTGTGCTATCGGGCCCATATAGTCTAAAATGGGTACCCGGAAATGCTTTTGGAAGTAAAGACGGCCGGCGTGAAACTGACCACATTACCCCTCGAATGCGGAATGATCTATAAAAATATGGGTTTAGCACCATCTGACCAATGCTTTTGAAGCGTGCAAAATGGTCCTTTATTTTGTTATGCGAATCACACCACGAATTTCACAGCTGGCGGGAAAGGCAATAACAATGTCCATGATTATTCGTTCGCGGATCGTGAACCACTCAACAAATGCGACTGTAGGTTGATATGTAGTGTGCTAAAAGACTACAGAATGATGCAAGAAAATGAACAATGTCGCTATGGCAACCGTTTTTTTTTCTTCAGCCAATGGGAGGTTGATGTTGGAATAGAGCTCGTATATGGAAGTGAATCTGATATAGAGACATTCTCTCTGCGCTGTACCAATGTACCATCTACACGGGGAACGTATTGTACAGTTTCTTTTGCCCCTCTAAGCTCAGAAGCAAGGGGGTGTTTAAGACCGGCACTGGAATTTCAAAACTATGGACAGTTGAGTTAATTTGAGTTGAGTTAGGGGCCGACATAATTGCACTCGGGGCATTCCAATACGCGCTCAGTCCTCATCTTCAACAGCCAGTAAAGAGTCTCAATACTAATGGTACCCATTGCAATCCGATTATACGTCCGTGCCGATGTATTGCATTGCTGTGGAGAGCACGATAACGGAGGCAGTCAAGCTTTGTCAGGGGCGGCGCTTGGCTGACGGACATCTTGTCCCTGGCCCCTTCGCCATCATGAATGCCCTACTGGGGTTGCTGTGTTAGAACCCTCACACACACCTGCGGGGAGACCTGTGGGATATAACCAGATCTCGATCCGGCACAGAAAATGCGGATTGGTTGAGATTTTGTTCCATCTTTCATGTGCCATGCTGGTAAGCGTGGGCGGTCATGATACGCCATTCCACTCAATCACCAGAGTCACGGATCAGCTCAGTGTTCTTGTCTCTACCATACCACGTGGTCAAGCCATCCAGGTATTTACTTCTCTGTCTTCCCCTTGTTCTCTTTCCCTCCATCTTGCCAGTTGTCACCAAGTTCTCTAATTTATTTCTTCTCATAACATGTCCAGAATATTTTAACTGTCTACGTCTAATTTCTCTAATTAGTTTACGATTTTCATTTGTTTCTTGTAGGACTGGGTTGTTGGGTTTTTCTGTCTGTCCATGGTATTCTTTGCATTTTCCTCAGAAATCCCATTTCCACAGCCATCAGATATTTTGCAGCTTGTCTGCTCATTGTCCACGCTTCACATCCATACAAAAGTACAGGCTCTATGTGAGATTTGGTTAGGGTGGCTTGTTGACTGTAGACTGAATGATGAATTATGCAGCTTTGACCAAACTACAAGAAAGTCAAGTCAACGGCTAGACTAGAGCGCCAACTCGTGTTCCGAAGGTTGTTGGTTCGATTCCGGGCCGCGCCCTTCGGTTTACGAGTTAAATGTTTTGGAGACTCCTGTGGGTCGTCGCTAAAAGCTACGGAGTTCGTGCTTTGTGCGACGCTTTCCGTGCTACGGAAAGAGACCGAACTATATGGGATAAAACCCGGTGCAATGAAGTCGACCCTGTCGACATTTAAGCGACTTTTAGACTAGAGCGCCAAACGGGATGCCACAGAAGAAGATTCAACCATCACGGAACTGATGTCGTCAGTCGTTACACGCTGGGCGAGGTACCGAGGAGCTGCTCTGGGCACCGTGGACGCGATGTCTGTTGACCATGCTCGGTTCACTAACTAACTATCAAAACAATAGTACCTACCACACAAAAATATGCATTCAATGGAATCTGACAGAGCAGATTTATAATATATCTCGACTTGGATGCCGACATCGCCGGCATGCCCTACACACGAAATCAGTTGTAAAATAAGTGACACACGCTTTTTGTAGATTGGTTTATTTCTCCACTGACTTTAGATACTTCAAAGACAACGAACACAATGACCTGTACTTTACCGCCCTGATAGGCGATAGTTTATAACATGGAGATATACCTCTGCAAAGTACAACACATGCGTTGAGTTTAGAGACCATGTGTTGAGCGTGCAGCATGATCCATTTCTCGGCCTGACGTGTTTACTCCAGAATAAATGTAACACCAATACATCTGTGACAAGACAAGCTGCAGAAGCTGCCGGATCAGCAAAGCAATGATCTAATTATCCGCATGTCGGAGCTTTCATCCTACACCAGGTTTAGAACCTGGTGTGCCTTGCCATGACATTTAGTCTTTAGGTTAAATTTCGTCTCACTAGGATAAGGCCTTGTACTCTCCTAATAGCACTTTTTCGCCCGCCCGAAGCCGTTGAAGCAATTTGTAGTGTCCGGTATTGTAAGCGCCAGCCAACATTCGGTGATAACAGAAAGCAAACAATACCATCTACTGTTATAAGGTCATCTCTGAATAAGACGTGACTAAATGAACGCAATACAGTAGCAGTTAAGAAGACAAGCAGCTCGACGTGTCACAGGAAGACCATAGAAGGACGATGTTTACAGTCTAAAAACTATTGTACGCAGCAAAGTTAAAAACAAAATAGAGCCTACCATTTTAGGAAACCGTTTTGAGTAAACAAAAAAATCTGTCGTGAAGGACGCCAGTGTCAAGGCTGTTGTGTTTATTGACAAGAAGTAGACCGCGAGAAGAGGAAATGAGTAATTATATTGTCGCGAATTAGTACTGTTGTTTATTCTTCTGTTTTCGTTTTCGAAGGAAGTATGTCACGGCAAGATATGTACCTCAAAGGTCAGCACATCCCTGCCTGGTTTGCTTTCTCTAGACAGATTATATTCAACGTAATAGGCTCTATCTTCCAGTGGGTAGTCTTTCCTTCCTAACAATTTTGAAACGACACCTGCCTAAAGGCCTGCTCTATGCGATGTCTAACTGCCGTGGGATTTTTAACGCGTGTAACTCTTACACAGAGCCTCCTGTTTTTTCGCATTTAAGCGAGAATGATAAGTGTCTGCTCGTTCTATCCAAGAGTAAGAAGTGTTTGGCATTTAATACTTGCCGTTCTTCGGTCATGTCAAGAAAAGAGAGGCATTGTAGAACATCGTGACAACTGGAAAGATCGAGGGAAAGAGAGGCAGAGGCAGACCACGAGAAATGATGCTGGATGGATTGAGACAGTGGCATGGGGGAATATCATCAGCAGAGTTGACCCAGAACAGCAAAGACCGAGATCAGTCGAGAGCCATGAACGCCTACGCCAGATGGCAGGGCACTTGATGATGATGATGATGATGATGATGAGCTGTTACTGTTCACTGTAGTTTTAGGGTTTTCAAAGTACAGCTTCATTTACACACAGAATCCTTCACATTTATTCTGGCTTCTCTCACGGGGAACCGTGACAACACGATGTTCGATGCGTGCCTGTCGGCCCGGAAGTCATGCGTTGGGATCCCCTCGAAGTAGGTTTTTGGTTTTTTGTGCGTTCACTTGCTTTGAACACAAGCGTAGTCTATACATACATGTGTTACTACTTCTCGTGCACTGGACTCGGTTTTGCATGTGATTAGCTTTCTCTATTACCACTGTCCTTCGTCGTCAGGAGACCCAGTGCGACTTTTGTGGTGCTTGTAATCTACGTCCTTAAGTCAAGGAAGAGAAGTCAACAGTTTAGTCCAACAGACAGGTATATGGACTGAACCCTGTACCTCGGCATCACACGCCGGAAGTTTAAGAACGAGCACACTTATCCAGTCGGTCATGTTGACCACCGAGGTGGGGATCTGTTTTAGAAGTTGACCTGGGACCGCGGCTATATTAGGTTGTGAAAACATAAGGACTGACTAGGAATTTGGCCTAGGCTGGAACTGTTTGCTCACCAGGGTCAGGCGTATCATTACCCGCAAACTCCAAGCCAGTGCTGGGAATGATAAAGTTGTCGTAAATATATTTTTCTATATCCAACAAGAACTCAATCTTCAAGAATATTGGTTAGCAAGAAACAAGGCGATTGGTTAGTAAGACACAAGAATATTGGTAGTAAAACACAATAAAGTTGTTTAGTAAGACACAAGGATAGTGGTAGTAAGACACAAGACTATTGGTAGTTGCTTGCTTGCTTGCTTGTGTTCGTTGGCTTGAGCTCCAACGCGAAGTCCTGTATGTCGGATGAAGGCATCCTGTTGTCCAACATCAGTGTGATGTCATACAGGACCTGAGGTTTGCGTGAGTATCCGTTGTCCCATGTCTGGCTTATTGGTGTGCAGACTGGTGGTTCCTCGCCGTACAGGCAGACACTCTCCGACTTCGGAGGAATCGGCGATCCTATTGACTTCAGCCAGGACCCCGAAGGGACCTGTTGCCCAGGACGCTCGACGAGGACGCGTCAATAGGTCTTGGCCAGTATATAACCCGGCCCTGGTGCCTTGGAAACACCACTGCGTCCCAACTATTGGTAGTAAAACATAAGAAGATTGATTAGTAAGAAACAATAATTTTGGTGAGTAAGACACAAGAAGGTGGTTAGTACGACACAAGAAGATTGGTTAATAAGACACGAAAATATTGGTTAGTAAGACACAAGAATATTAGTTAGTTCAAGAAAAATACAATTTAGGAAAATTAATAATTATAGACATGTAGAGTCGTGTTGTTTTGAGTTGAGTTGAGTGGAGGTGAGTTGAGTTGTGCTGTGTTGAGTTGAGTTGAGTCAAGAACCGACATCGCAACACCTGGGACATTCCCATGCATGCTCTGTCCTCATCTTCAACAACCAGCGAAGAGTCCCAATAAAGGAATGTTCTACACAAGCCAATCAACCTGATGATGCTATTATTCTCAAATGGATTGTGACAGGAACTATCGAATCAAGGCGAACACGAAAGCACAGAGCCACTCCAAATCCTGAAAGAACCTCTGCACACCATTATTAAAAGGGACATTTTTCCTGCCCAGACAGTATTTGCTCTGGTTTATGTTAGCAGATTCTGCGGCATTGAATGTCGTGTATTTGTTATTTGAACACATGACAATCAGAGCTGGGTCTTATTTGGTCATCACTGCGTCGCGGTTGAGCTGCCCCGAGTTGTGTACATTGGTTTATTTCACTCGTGTCTTTTTCTGCCCAGGCACATGTGTTTGTAAAACACTTATCTACTGCACATTTCTCTTAACGCGTCCTGTAATAGTTGGCTATTTAAGCTTTTCCAGTTCAGGCAATTGACACTTTAACTCGTTCTGTTTCAGACAGCTGTCTCTTTAACCGTATATATTGTATGTAGTTGTCTCCTTAATCCTTTCTGTGACCGGCAATTGTCTTTTTAACCCTTACTGTGGCAAATAATTGTTTATTTAACTCTTTATATTTTTGGTGATTATCCTTTTAACCCTTTTTATCGCCCATTTAACAATTTTCATAGCATACAAACGCCTATTTAACCCTTTTCATTTCAGGTAGTTGTCTCTTTAACACTTTCTTTGGCAGGCACTTGTCTATTTAACCTTCTCTATAGCAATCGGTTATATTTTTTGGCACTTTCTATAGTAGGCAATTGTCGTTTTAACGCTTTCTATTTCAGGTGGTTGTCTCGTTAACCCTTTCTATTTCAGGTAGTTGTCTCATTAACCCTTTCTATTTTAGGTAGTTGCCTATGGCAAGGCACACAATTGTATGTTTAACCATTTCTAGTTCAGGAAATTATCTCTTTATCTCTATAGCTTTATTTTCGTCTGATTGCTTCGAACTTAAGCGTAGTTTATACGCTTGCTAGTACTTCTAGTGCATTGGACTAATTGTGGTGTGTGGATTAGCTCTCGCTTTACCAGTGTCCCTCACCATAAGACTTCAGAAGTGCCTATAACTTAAATCCCCAAGTCAAAGACGAGAAGTCAATATTTTATTCCAACTGACAAGAATAAGGGTTAAATCCGCGACCTCGGCATCATCACGCCGGATGTTTAAGATCAAGCACTTATCCATTCGGCCATGCTGACCTCTATATCTATTTCTATTTCAGTTCTCTGTTATAATTCATTTCCCTTAAGGTATTTACTTTCAAGCGAAGCATCTCTAGGCTGGGAGGAAGTAAAATAATGACAGAGTTGAGAATAACGACCGAAAGAGGCCACTAGTGTTGAGTGGATGAACAGAACAACTTCCTGAGGCAGAAATACTTAAGAAAACTATGTCAACCTTGGAGTAATTGGCGCATGTTAGTGAAAACTTTGGTCTTCGGTGATAGGCGTGGGATGGATTCCCCTTCATATCTGATTCAGAGACAGTAAAACTGGAGCTAATAAAAGTTAGTAGCATATCATTACAGGACGACGCAGTCAACCCCAGCATTTTTGGCTGTTTGTGATTACTTGGCAATGTTACGTTTAATAGTTTGCCATTGCTTTCTGAACGACCCCCACTTATACCACTGTATGAACATCAACTCTAGGCGGTCTGCTTTCAAATAACCCGCAGATGTGTTTTGAACGCGGTGTGCCGGAATACGAATTGCGTTCGTAACACTGAGCTTCTTAACGCCTGTCTACACACGGATGAAACAATTCCTTGATTGGTACAACAGGATAGCTGTGTATGTTTATAACAGAACAGAACAATCTTCTTTAACATATTTGCCACTTTCACAGTTTGTATGCACGATATTTGTATACAAGAACTCCACATACTTTACGTTTTATTTTTTTTTTCCATATCCTATTTACAGGACATCTCTGTTAACACCAGCATTTTACTGCTGTTGTTGATGTCTTGGCAAGTTTACGTTCAGTAGTTTGCCATTGATTTCTGAACTTCCGGCTCCCTTACCAACACGTTAAAACAAAGTGCAACGCGTCTGTTGCCAAATTGGTCGCAGCTGTGTTACGAACGCGGGTAAACGGGCTTACGAATCGCGTCCGCAAGCAATTATCCACGGAGACCGGCACATGCTTTACTATGTTTATAAAATAACGATAGTATACTAACATTATACAGCACGCTTATTCGGCAGAAAAGTGGTTCGCCAAGACCAACATCAAGCGTTTTTCTCACAGGTTTTCCTCACACTCACGACGTAAAATGATCCCCCATAATACAGCTTTACGGTCCCTCAGCGTTCGTATTGTCACGTGACACATGTTTTTCAAAGAACACGGTTAACGCACTGTTTGTCTCTTTAATCCGTGCTGACGTGAGCCCAAACATGGCGCCTGTCAATCATATGTTGGTTAGTTGTATACCCTGTACAGGACGTCGCAGTCAGCCCCATCATTTTTAGCTGTTTATGATTGCATGGCAAGTTTACGTTCAGTAGTTTTACATTGCTGTCTGAACGGCTGACATTCTTATCTGTGTATGGAAACCAATGCAAATTTCTCGCGGCTATGTTCCGAACGCAATGGTAACCAATTCGCCACATAGCCGGCTGTCAATGACAAACATCCAATAAATGATGGGATTGATTTCAACGGTCTGTAAAGAACACCCAACTAACTTGTTTAATACAAGACAGACGGACGGCTGTGGACATACTAGATGACCAGTGCACACGGTTTCTAATGGAAGAAGTGCATGCCATGCCATAAATAAGCAGGCCGCAACTGAGGCCGCTCGTTCTGTCGTTGTAGTTCTTGTGACTCTCGTAACAACACAGTAGTTTCGGGTGTAATCTCAATCTGTTACAAGATTGGGTTACTTTAATAACATACACTAGTGAAAGAAAGGTTACCAAACAAACTTACAGGAAGTAAAGGCAAAGTGCAGGTCACCCTACCTCAGTATGCATTGACTTGTCTGATTGGCACCTTACCGTCTTAACAGACGATAGTTTATAAAATGGAGTTATACTTCTCTATACCATAAAGGCCGGCTTCGTGGCTTAGAGGTTATGACTTTTCTCCGTAATCTCGTATATTCTCGCCGGTAACGTGATGACGGTTCAAATCAGCAGTGGTTCGAATCGCATCGGTAACTTACGGGGTATGTGAGCCGGCCGCTCAGAAAGCAATGGCAAACTACTGAGCGTAATCTTGCCAAGAGATCAACATACAGCTGAAAGATGCTGGTGTTGACAGCTAAGTCCTGTAAAGGATATGCTTAAAAAAAAAAAAAATACCACAAAGCCTGGACTGAATTTAGAGACCATGTGTTGCCCATGCAACATGATCCCTTTCTCGGCCTGCCAAGTTTACTCCAGAGGAAAAGTAACACTAAGCTGCAGAAGCTGACGGATCAGGAAAGCAATGCTCTAACTGTCCACCCGTCGGAGCTTCGATCCTAGACCAGTTGCCAACCAAGGCTTAGGGCCTAGTCTGTCCTGACAAGATATTTAGTCATCAGGTTGCATTTACTCGCACTAGGGTAAGTAACTCTGGCATTGTATAAGAATAACCCAAGGTATCCCACTAATATGTGTACAGTGGTTTCAATCACAATTGTGAGAGATTTAAGATTCTGACTCTGGCAGAGAAGGTATAGGGTTCGTTTCCATGAATATCATCATCATCGTGCAGCAAGTCGCAGAACGTCGCCCTCATATCAACCCGCTAGAAAGACACTAGATCCATCGTCAATTTCGTTACGTCCTATATTTTCATACAAAGGGTGTACTTGATGTAATGTATCTACTGTTCTGTTGGTGGACTGATGCCTCGTCTTTCAGAAGCCATGTCCTCCATTACAGTCCTTTCTAAACTGTAGTGAGTGTTTCTTCTTCATTTTTCTGCTCCTGCTGCTGCACCTTCTTTTCCTCCTCCTTCTCCTCCTCCTCCTCTTCCTCCTCCTCCTCCTCCTCCTTCTTCTTCTTCTTCTTCTTCTTCTTCTTCTTCTTCTTTTTCTTCTTCTTCTTCTTCTTCTTCTTCTTCTTCTTCTTCTTCTTCTTCTTCTTCTTCTTCTTCTTCTTCTTCTACTCCTCTTCCTACTCCACTTCTTTCTTTCCTCCTCCTCCTCCTTCTCCTCCTCCTCCTTCTTCTTCTTCTCTTCTTCTTCTTCTTCTTCTTCTTCTTCTTCTTCTTCTTCTTCTTCGTCTTCTTCTTCTTCTTCTTCTTCTTCTTCTTCTTCTTCTTCTTCTTCTTCTTCTTCTTCTTCTTCTTCGTTTATCCCCCCTTTGGGTCATGGACCGGCAACCAACTCACGCCTATCCTTTGCTATCCTATGCAGTCACTTCCATGCCCTCCCGATATTGTTCAGTTCTGCCTCTACTTCTCTTCTCCAAGTGTTCTTATGTCATCCTCTGTTCCTTTTGCTCTTTCCTTGCTTGCTTGTGTTCGTTGGCTTGAGCTCCAAAGCGAAGTCCTGTATGTCGGATGAAGGCATCCTGTTGTCCAACATCAGTGTGATGTCATACAGGACCTGAGGTTTGTGAGTATCCGTTGTTCCATGTCTGGCTTATTGGTGTGCAGACTGGTGGTTCCTCGCCTTACTGGCAGACACTCTCCGTCTTCGGAGGAACTTTTGCCCTTTGAATTTCAGGCCTAAATTGGATACCACGAAGAATTCTATGAAGTCACTGCGGCCATTGGGATACTGCCTGCATCACACATCAAGTGCTGTTTATTTATAAACGTATGCGGCTAAAACCATTTACCCAGTTTAGTTTAGTTTAATTTAGCTGACGGATCAACATCACAACACACGGGTGTAGCCCATAAGTGCTCCTTTCTACTCCTAACTCAAGCCTGAGTCTTGACAATGTTAACTAAGTGCACGAACTCCGTAGCACCGGCGAGGATCCCGAAATACTTTGGGTAGAGTTTTAACTCAAAATTTTGCCCGGTCAGTGTCATTAGGCTGCTCTTTTTCGATTTCCAACTGCCAATGGATTCTTTTACGTGCGCGACAATACACACGGGCGTCCCATCTCACTACCAAGAGACCAGGGGAAATTTTGTTACTACAAGTCCACGTGAAACAATCCCGGCCCTTACCGGGGCTTGAACCTGGGACCTCCAGCACTCGAAGCGGACACCTTAACTCTAAACCACTCAGCCCCCCTCAAAGCCCATTTACCCAACACTCATCAAATTGTTGCAGAAAGTCATTATTTAATATTTTCTTTAAGAAAAAAAACCCTTAACGGCATGTCCTTTACATGACGTTTCAATCCACCCCCTCATTTATTGGCTATTTGTTTACAATTTACTAGACAATTTTACGTTCAGCTGTTTGCGTTTGCTTTCTGAAAATCCAACACCTCATACCATCAAAATCCCGGGAAGGTTAACCCTGTCAATAAATACCCGCTATGTCGGATGTGTCGACCGAAAGGCGCAAGTATTGCAGCTCTGCTGTAAACAGGCACAACGCAATCACGTCTGAAAAATAAAATTCCGGTGCAGAAGAAGAGGAAGAATACCATCAAAATCAACGTAAAACTGTTTGCTTCCAAATCCCCCTTAGCTGATTTCCAAAACCTGGACTCGGTATGAGTTATGGAATTATGCAATTACGTTTCATTAAACCCCATTCTCTCTTCTCTTCCCCCCCCCCCCCCCCCCCCCCCCCCCAGCCACAGACGCGGACTTTATATATAGAAATGATTCTAAAATTAGTCTAATATTTTAGCCTCGTTTCTTTCCTTTAGTACTTCTAAGTCAAACATGAGGCTATTTATAGCCACTCATATTGACATTGACCCCGGTTTGTACACGATCTCTGGTAGCAGTTCTTAAGAGGTCAGGTCGATCCGGGGTGGTGGTGGTGAGGGGGGGGGGGGATTTTTTTGTAGAAGAAAACAATTCAGAATTCAACTAGTCCTCATTTGAAATAGTAAATAAGTCAAAGAAAAGATCCGTATGCAGGTGTAGTAAAAATATGAATAAAATTTGGTGGAACTGCGATACAGCTGTGAAAATGTAAACAATATAAAATGACACAAAGTAGTGCAGCTTTACATAACAGAATTACCACACATACAAGACGTTGCGACGATTAGCCTTCATCAACAAACAAACACATACACGACATTTTTTTCAATTTTTATTTTCTCTTTATTGCTTTCATTTTTTCATCTTTTTATTCTTCTCATGCAGGTATAGTGGCGCGGTGGGTATATTGTATACACAAAATGTAATGCACCCCTTGTAGTGTATAGGCTGTATGGCCTCCTCTTTTTGTTTTTTTTATTCGCATATCCTTTTACAGGACATCGCTGTCAACAGCAGCATCTTTCAGCTGTCTGTTGATTTCTTGGCAAGATTACGCTCAGTAGTTTGCCATTGCTTTCTGAGCGGCCGGCTCAGTTATCCCGCAAGTCACCAGCGGGGGATGAACCGCTCCCAGTTTTCGCCCGCTACGAGACTCTGTGTGATAAACGGGATTACGGAGAAAGTGGTGTAACCCCTCGACCAGAGAGACCGGCATGGCCTTCTCTACCTGCTTCTTATTTTACTTCTTCCCTGTATTCCCCAGTGGGGCATAGAAACAGGCCCTCAACCAAACCACGCCGAGATGTCCTATCTTTTGCTATCTCCCGCACCTTCCCCATATTATTCACCTCTGTAATTCTCTTCTCCGGGTGTTTTGTCTCTCGCTGTTTCGTTTGCCGTGTAGATACCAGAAAAGAGGGTGTCTAGTTATATTGTTCACATATATCCTCAGTGTTTGTCCTAATCAGCACCAGATCCTTTTCCACACCTCTTGGTTCACTGGAATTTATTTAGTTCTCTCCGTGAGCTCTCCGTGGCGATTGGGTTACGGGTGCAGTTTGTAATCCCGCATACCGCGTTCGAATCACAGCTGCGGGCGATTTGGAAACAGACCGCCTTGCGTTGGTTTCCATACAATGGTATGAGTGCCGGAAGTTTAGAAAGCAATGGCAACGTATTGAACATAAACATGCCAAGAGATCACAAACAGCCAAAACAATGCTGGAGCTGACTGCTAGGTCCTGTAAAGGATACGCCACTAACTTTAACCATGAGCTACAGATTGGTGAGTCTGTCAAACCATTGTATTCCCATTATTCCGCGCAGACACCAGTTAGTGAATATTTGTGGTTTATTAGTAACACTTTTTGTTGTTCTCCGTGCTTCTGACTTATTCAGTAGTACCAATTTAACACTGGAGTTAAACATTCTAAGTTTGATCCTAAGTTTACTTTCCTGTGACTTCTACGAATCCTAGCCTGATATTACTTTAGACCAGTTGGAACTCAAGGGTCATGTAAGATTTATGGTTCATTCATCCATCATGTGCCATGCCGATAAGCGTGGGCGGTCATGTTTTGCAATCTCATTCGATCACCAGAGACGTGGATCAGCTCCGTGTTCCTGTCCCGACTATGCCAAGTGGCCAAGCCATCTAGGTATTTACTTCTCGGTCTTCGCCTTGGACTCTTCCCTTCGATTGTGCCAGTTATCACCAAGTTCTCCAATTCATTTCTTCTTATAACATGGCCAAAATTTTTTTGACTGTCTACGTTTAATGTCTCTAATCAGTTTACGATCTTCATTTGTTTCTTGAAGGACTTGTTCATTGGTTTTTCTGTCTGCCCATGGTATTCTTTGCACTTTACTCAGAAACCACATTTCCACAGCCATCAGATGGTTTTCAGCTTGTCTGCTCGTTGTCCACGCTTCACATCTATACAGAAGTACAGGTTCTATGTAGCACATCAACACTCTTTTTTTCGTTTCAAATGATATCTTTTTATTGTTCAGTATTCAAAACAATGTTTTCCCATAGTGAATTTGAATAACGAAGACACAAACAATAGAATGCACGATTTATTGCCTGGCATATTTCGCTGCATCTCGTCAGGTACATACTGCAGAAATCACACAACTTACGTGAAATTAACTAGATAAATCCTTCAAGTTGAAATATACACAATTTCGCACAGTAATGTCACTTATCTACCACGGTAATTTTAAGCTGACTAACATGTCTTTCTGTTTACACAATTCTGGCTTGCGTTGATAGATCATAATTGCTTCTGCAAATTTTAACAAGCGAGTATTTTGTGTTCTAAACAACACGCGAAATGCAGAGTCTCTGGACACAACGTGGCCACTGGCGACAATGTGCCTGCCGATTGAAGACGCCGGGAGCTTCCGGTGTGTCGGCTCCTCGCGGCTAGCATCTCCTGTGTGTTGTATCTTGTTGACCCATTGAGGTATGTGTTCTGACACCCGTTTTAGTAGTATCTACCGTGGTAGATAAGTGACATTACTGTGCGAAATTGTGTATATTTCAACTTGAAGGATTTATCTAGTTAATTTCACGTAAGTTGTGTGATTTCTGCAGTATGTACCTGACGAGATGCAGCGAAATATGCCAGGCAATAAATCGTGCAATCTATTGTTTGTGTCTTCGTTATTCAGATTGTTCAGTATGTTTTTCATCTTGCAAACGGCTACCTTCGCAATGGCAATTGTATTGGTTTCCATACAATGGTATGAGTGCCGGAAGTTTAGAAAGCAATGGCAACGTATTGAACATAAACATGCCAAGAGATCACAAACAGCCAAAACAATGCTGGAGCTGACTGCTAGGTCCTGTAAAGGATACGCCACTAACTTTAACCATGAGCTACAGATTGGTGAGTCTGTCAAACCATTGTATTCCCATTATTCCGCGCAGACACCAGTTAGTGAATATTTGTGGTTTATTAGTAACACTTTTTGTTGTTCTCCGTGCTTCTGACTTATTCAGTAGTACCAATTTAACACTGGAGTTAAACATTCTAAGTTTGATCCTAAGTTTACTTTCCTGTGACTTCTACGAATCCTAGCCTGATATTACTTTAGACCAGTTGGAACTCAAGGGTCATGTAAGATTTATGGTTCATTCATCCATCATGTGCCATGCCGATAAGCGTGGGCGGTCATGTTTTGCAATCTCATTCGATCACCAGAGACGTGGATCAGCTCCGTGTTCCTGTCCCGACTATGCCAAGTGGCCAAGCCATCTAGGTATTTACTTCTCGGTCTTCGCCTTGGACTCTTCCCTTCGATTGTGCCAGTTATCACCAAGTTCTCCAATTCATTTCTTCTTATAACATGGCCAAATTTTTTTGACTGTCTACGTTTAATGTCTCTAATCAGTTTACGATCTTCATTTGTTTCTTGAAGGACTTGTTCATTGGTTTTTCTGTCTGCCCATGGTATTCTTTGCACTTTACTCAGAAACCACATTTCCACAGCCATCAGATGGTTTTCAGCTTGTCTGCTCGTTGTCCACGCTTCACATCTATACAGAAGTACAGGTTCTATGTAGCACATCAACACTCTTTTTTTCGTTTCAAATGATATCTTTTTATTGTTCAGTATTCAAAACAATGTTTTCCCATAGTGAATTTGAATAACGAAGACACAAACAATAGAATGCACGATTTATTGCCTGGCATATTTCGCTGCATCTCGTCAGGTACATACTGCAGAAATCACACAACTTACGTGAAATTAACTAGATAAATCCTTCAAGTTGAAATATACACAATTTCGCACAGTAATGTCACTTATCTACCACGGTAATTTTAAGCTGACTAACATGTCTTTCTGTTTACACAATTCTGGCTTGCGTTGATAGATCATAATTGCTTCTGCAAATTTTAACAAGCGAGTATTTTGTGTTCTAAACAACACGCGAAATGCAGAGTCTCTGGACACAACGTGGCCACTGGCGACAATGTGCCTGCCGATTGAAGACGCCGGGAGCTTCCGGTGTGTCGGCTCCTCGCGGCTAGCATCTCCTGTGTGTTGTATCTTGTTGACCCATTGAGGTATGTGTTCTGACACCCGTTTTAGTAGTATCTACCGTGGTAGATAAGTGACATTACTGTGCGAAATTGTGTATATTTCAACTTGAAGGATTTATCTAGTTAATTTCACGTAAGTTGTGTGATTTCTGCAGTATGTACCTGACGAGATGCAGCGAAATATGCCAGGCAATAAATCGTGCAATCTATTGTTTGTGTCTTCGTTATTCAGATTGTTCAGTATGTTTTTCATCTTGCAAACGGCTACCTTCGCAATGGCAATTCTTGTTCTAATTTCTTCAAGGCATCTCCCATCAGATGTTGTGACTGTTTCGAGAAAACTGCACCCATTCACTTGTTTAAGAATATGCCCATTGTCAACAACTCATGTGTCAGGCATCATCGGATTACTTCTTCCACACCACACAAGAAACTTGCAAGTCGTGTGAAAGGAATTGAATGGTACATTTAATTGCCGTTGGCTCTTTACAAGTACATACCAGTCGCTATCAAACCACACACAAAGCCACAGAATTGCCTATCACTAGTTTCCTAAACCCTATTGCTAATCTCTATCTATTTGGTTACACAAAACTCCTATCAATATCTAACGATCTGCTCTCTACAATGTCAGTCCCCGGTCTGACCAGTTGGCTTCGCGTGGTTACACACCACGCGGAAGGACCTTGACACGTCCTTCGGCTTTCTGCGTGCCGTGATGCTTGGCACGCTTACATTAGCTGTCTCTTGGTGATTTGCAATCGTGGCTATTCTGTAGGCGTGATTCTGTCGTGACCAGAGTGCTGACTATCTGGTCAACGTCTCCGTGTCTCATGAGAGAACTAGTTAATAGTCCCCTATTCTCTTACCTACCCTGCCCCTATATCGGGGCACTGCATAACCTCTATTCCCTTTGAGGTTGACCACTCTTCCCGTTGGTGTTCTATCTTGGGGCAGACCTCCGGCCCTTATAACGCAGTCTTTGACACACACCCTCCCCTCCTGTGTTGCGTCATCAACTTTGAGTCATTGGTTGTGACGCAAGAGGATTCTAAAAAAATTAATGTCTCTAATTTTTTTGTCAAAGACTGTACATAACCTGGCTTTGGGTAACTACATAGACTTCTACTGACTAATGTCACAATGTAGTATGACTTTACTTGGCTACTGGCAATCGCCACAAACTTGTCTGGTTGGCGTGAGCCCTCTTCTCAATTGCAATATTATATTAATTAGAGGTATGTCTGAACCGGACCGTTGTCTTATAAGACCTGCCCTCCAATAGTAAATTAACTTACTACCCATACAAAGTTGACTTTCTTAGGGTCAACACATGAATTGCTTCATGTCCCCCATATAATATTAAACAACCATTACCCAAGCTGTGTGCGACAGGCTTTACCTACTTCGCTTCCGCGTGTAAAGTTATATTTCACTGTTAAGTTAGTGTTTCGTTGTCTATTATGTCCCCTGACCCGGAGTTATCTCCCTTTGATCTGCGAAATATGTATGCAATTTATATGTTTGTTTTTCTGGTTGTTTGCGTGGTTGGATGTAATTACTAATATAGTCTACCTTCTAACATGTATATCTATCTATCGTGTGTATGTAAGTTAGTTTTTCAAGTGCCATAATTCGGTGAAATGTGGCCACAAACAAGTGTATAACACTAATTCGTGACTACGTTTCCGTCTTATGAGACCTAAAATACTTTATCTAAGATCTAAACTAAACTACACACAACACATTCATCACAGCACATTTTCAACATTGAACGCAAATATTTGACGCAGACAAAAAATAAAAAGTCGCGTTGAGCGGCAGAAAAATCCGCTGACCAATCTCACTCTCTCTTCTATATTTTTCATTCGCTCTCACATTCACACTTCTGTCACACATCTTTTACTTTCACACTTATGTCACACATCTTTCACCCTCCCAATTATTTAAAAACCTTGGAGTGACACTGTACAAGTTCGGCTCAGTTTGAGAAAGTTGAGCTCAATGACTGTGCGTAAATCGCTGCACGAGTCATATATATACAACATATTTACATGTAAGTACAAAGGGTTGATGGTTTATACCCTTGGTCTTGTGACCAACTATATTTTACTGTAATCATACTCTAACTACTGACACTACTACTACTTCTATAAATGTGTATTTAATGTGTTAACTATTTTAATTTATTTTGCCACATTAATCCTAAGATATGCTTACATTAATACTAATATTTATCTAATTTAAGGGATGTAATCTAATTATTTAAAATGAAATTGATGTGAGATGAGTTATGTAACTTTCTGACATGGGTACTGTGAAATGTAATGAATTATGTACCTTTCTAAAATGGGTAATGTGAAATGTAATGACTTATGTATCTTTCTAAATTGGGTAATGTGAAAATAAATTATGTACCTTTCTAACATGGCTAATTTGAAATATGACAAAATTATAACTGATGTTTTTAAATGAATAAAAAAAAATATATGACTGATATTCTTAATCTAAATGGTGTAAATGATGTATATTTAATTGTCTAACATTTTTATCCTATTATGGTGTAAATTAATCATAATAATACCTAATCATGTTTGTTGAATGGAATGGTTCATTAAGATGGAATGAAAGCAACTGAAATGAAACAAAGTGGAATGTAATAACCTACATGGTACTATTTCTATCCAAACTACTATCTATTCTACTTTTAAGGTAAGTAGGTGGGTAAAGTAATGATTTATGTAAACTACTAAACAAAAATAAAAACTATTTTATTTCCTAACTCTAAGTGTAAATTACAGTTACCTATTCAACTATAATTTATCACACTATTAAAATATTAAAATACATATCACAATAAGTATTTATATACATAGTATTCAAATACCCCAGATTAGTTGTTGCCCCAATGTTCAGAAATTGCTTTCATTGGCATACTGTATAATTACATTTGTCCTGGGTATATTAAATACAATACACAGTCATAATTGTGTCCTATTGGTATGGCATCTGTAGAGTTCGCTTGTGTCGTAGACCCGTATTTTTAGTGTCTGTATTTATGGACTGTTCTGACACTGTTTTTCTTTGCTTAACACAAATGATTCACCGGAAACACATATGGAGCCTAGTACTTAACGAGCTGTTCCAGTTCACATGGTGATATATTTGTTTTTCGGAGCACAGTTCTTCTCTTGATGTCTACGGACACATGGTAGATCACTGTTCTTAGTACATAGTTTAGCTTACAATGTCTATGTATTCATACAATATTTTACATAGAATGCTATACTGTACTATTTTACCAATTATTACACACCTATGTGGAATCTCTGGTATTTCTACCTCAGATGGTCGACTAAGGGTATCAGCCAGAATGTTGTCCTTACCCTTAATATGTTCTATACTAAAAGTATAGTTTTGAAGAATCAGCGACCACCTGTATATACGGTCATTCCGATGGACACCACTTTGTATGACCGTGATTGGGGAGTTGTCAGTCTGGACAATGAAGTGCACACCCGCTAGAAATCGATGGAGCTTTCTCACCGCATAGATGACGCTTAGGGCTTCCAACTCTGATATGGCATATCTAGACTCAGCAGGTGTGATCTTACGGCTCACGTCGCCAATCGGATGGAAGATGCCATCATAAAATTGGCCTAGTACTGCAGCGATGGAGATTCTGCTGGCATCTATCCTAAGATAATAAACGAGCCTAGGATTAGGCAAGCGGAGGATTGTTACATTGATAAAAAGGATTTTCAATTTTGACAATGCAGAAATTAATAATGCATCTTTGACATTTCATTTACAGCAGCTTTTACAACATTGGAAAATACAATTGTAATTTCTGAGTAATTTACTAATCCCAAAAGGCTTCTGACCTGCTTCTTTCTGGTAGGCATGGTCAGATTCATAATTTTTGTAATGATTCTATTGTCAGTCTTAAGTTGACCTTGTGAAATAACCTGACCCAAAAACTCAATTTATTTTAGGCCCAATTCAACTTTGCTCGGTTTGACAGTGAGACCGAAGAGTCGCACCCTGTCAAAGACATGTTTTAGTTTCAGTCAGTGTGTTGTCCAGTCATCAGTATGGAAACATATATCATGCGTATTCTGTAAGCTCACTAAATGTATGCATCTTGTCGGATTTGCCAGTCCCGCTAACTAGTGTAGTTGCGCTATGTATGTCTGTCGTCTTATTATTAGGTGTGGGTGCACTGTGTTCGTCTGTCTCTACTCCTGTCTCTTGTCGTGAAAAGTACAGTTTCAACATGTTGACATGGAATATCTTTAAGTGTCCGTTTATCGATATTTCATAGTCAACATTTGAAATCTTACGTACCACCTTGAATGGTCCTTGCCATTTTATTTGTCTGGAAGTAACTGAAGTATGTTTTGATCTGGTTTACGACCAATTGTTCAAGCACCCTTGTTTGTGTATTGGTAAATTTGACCCTCCCTCTCAAAGGTCTAGACGCCAGTGTAGAAAGTAGTACTTTAGCTGTGGGATGTCTACCCTTATGTACTAATTGTTGACCGACATTACAAAAACGATGAGATAATTTTATATCATTCCAAAACCATGGATAATGAAAATGAGCCTGAAATCTAGCCCTGGTTTTGTCGTATGCCAGGTGACCAGCAAGCGGTGACTCATGTGAAGTTTTTTTCACAGTTAGGCGGTGTTGTACAGGTCGCACCGTTTGCTGATTTTCATGGTTATCAGTTGTAAAATATCTAGTAAGAACGCCATTATTAGGTTTAAAGAACCATGAGACATTTTTGGTCACTTTGGCTCTTTCTTTCAATAATTTTAAATAAGGAGACCCACTAGGATCAGCTTTCTGCTGTTCTATCAATTTCTGTTTGTTGGTATCATCTGTGCCAGTTGGAGAAAGCAACAGTAGTCTCTCATCTTGTAGTGTGTCTTGATGTTTTACAGTGTCTGCTCTTGTTGTTGCATTAGCTGCATTTAATCTTTCCCATGCAGCTAATTTCTAATTAGGTCACCTGTTTGGTACTTCACACACACACGAATCTTCTATTCAGATGTTGTTCACCCTGGTTTACAGAGCAGCAACAATTAACAACTAGTAAACGACAAGTAATATTCTTGACAACTTAGAACACTGACAATGACATACCCACGAACAAACAGAATATGGTTTAATTAATATTAAATTGTCAATGTCCTGTCTTCATTCTAACTTATTTATGCCTTTCGTCACTAACCTAATTTAATCTATGGAAGTGTTGTGCAGACCAAGTTTAATTTGCATGACCGAAAGTAGTGCCCTCCTGACGGTAACCACAAGAAAAAAGTACGAAAAAAAAAATTCAATAACTGCTTTTACATTAATAAAAATATATAAATATTATTTAAATAAACAAATATATTCAATTACTAATTGAAATAAACAAATAATAGGTTATATAAATCAACGATTCAGGCGGGCAGCAGGTTACCGATTTGTAAACATTCAGATGCTGACTGCCAAGGGCGTAGCACAACCGTTTGTCAATCGTAACACGTCAGAGGCGCAGCGCTATTTTTAGCTTCCAAAAATCGATAATGTTGCTGGCTGTGTATCGCTCCGCCATGAATCATAGTTGATAGTTATTCATAAATAAATATATAATTATATGAATAATTACATGAATAAATAAAGAAAATAATAATATCAATACTTACAACTTTGAAGAACACATGATTTAAGTATATAATATTTTAGTAAACACACATAAACAATATTTCGTCACGATAGGCACCGTTTCGTTAGCAACTTGACCTAGTTTGCACACGTCATCGTTACTGACACAAATTAAATTCACTACTTCACTATTTGTAACCTTAGTCAAGAGCCGTGGGTGAGTGTATTAGCTTGAACTTTTGTCCAAGCCACACTTCTGACACCACATTAATCCTTGCCTGTCAACAACTCATGTGTCAGGCATCATCGGATTACTTCTTCCACACCACACAAGAAACTTGCAAGTCGTGTGAAAGGAATTGAATGGTACATTTAATTGCCGTTGGCTCTTTACAAGTACATACCAGTCGCTATCAAACCACACACAAAGCCACAGAATTGCCTATCACTAGTTTCCTAAACCCTATTGCTAATCTCTATCTATTTGGTTACACAAAACTCCTATCAATATCTAACAATCTGCTCTCTACTATGTCAGTCCCCGGTCTGACCAGTTGGCTTCGCGTGGTTACACACCACGCGGAAGGACCTTGACACGTCCTTCGGCTTTCTGAGTGCCGTGATGCTTGGCACGCTTACATTAGCTGTCTCTTGGTGATTTGCAATCGTGGCTATTCTGTAGGCGTGATTCTGTCGTGACCAGAGTGCTGACTATCTGGTCAACGTCTCCGTGTCTCATGAGAGAACTAGTTAATAGTCCCCTATTCTCTTACCTACCCTGCCCCTATATCGGGGCACTGCATAACCTCTATTCCCTTTGAGGTTGACCACTCTTCCCGTTGGTGTTCTATCTTGGGGCAGACCTCCGGTCCTTATAACGCAGTCTTTGACACCCATTTACTTGTATATTACATTGTGGTATTTCCTTCTTCCCAGTGACGACCATAATCTGTGTCTTCTTACAATTCAATTCCAACCCTAGCTGTTTAATGTGCGCAACAACAGCATCCACTAAATGTTGCAGTTCCACATTTCTCTGATTTTCGATAAGGCCGCACACCATAATTCTCTTGGCATCTGTAAAGAAAGTAGTTTGCCATTGGTTTCCTTCTTAGCGGTGACCACACTGGTCAATGACAGTAGCCATTGTCCCCTCACACAAAAAAAGAGATCCTCTGCCTACTATCGTGAAGCTAGAGACCATAACCTACAACTATCTGCCGGCTTCTCTTCTGCTTCATCTACCACCTGCACCCATGGCTTAACATAACCCTGATCGGGAGGCTAAGCGGTACGCCACCTTGCCCAAGGGTTTCCCGTAGGCTAGCGGAGGGAAGGAGGCACCTTACATTTCCTTTGATTGGGGATACCCCTACCCCGCCACCCAAAGGTATATATATATATATATATATATATATATATATATATATATATATATATATATATATATATATATATATATCCGCACTGGATTGGTGTTGTGGTCAATGTCATAGAGGCCGCATGCATCTCCTAGTGTTCATGTTATTCTGGGTCGACGTGGAGGACAAGGTAAATTTTAAAATTTCTTCTCGATGGAGACTGGAGCACATTGGGACGTTAGCCCAATTACGATTTAAGATAGAGGCAGGATTATCTTGTCCCAACCAGTGAGTCATGTTTTTGTACCCGTGTCATAACATGAGAGCAGATAACATTCAGAAGCTTGGTGGAATTCCCCGAGAAATGATATCGGCCAGGTAAGGATTTTACTTGCCGTAACATGGTGTACAAAACTCAGAAGAATTTTCAATTCTGACGTTAAATCTGCAGTAATGTGTGGATCAGGAACATTGAGAAGAACGCAAACAATTACAAATAAACTACAAACAGCCACTAATTGGTCATCATCATCATGTGCCATGCTGATAAACGTAGGCGGTCATATACTGTATACTTGCCTTCTACAAACCCATATCAGACAATCTAATATTTTTCTATTATGATTATTCCATCATTTGTCTTTGTGAAGCGTGCTGATGTGCGTGTTATTTCATTAGTAAGCTCCTGAGTTCTTTTGAGCATTAGTTTGGTATTTTTACAGTTGTGTTGTTTTTCAATTTATATGCAATTTTCTTGAGCCATGCTTCCTTACATAATGTTCTGACTTTTCTGTGAATTTCTTCATATTTGGCAGGATTATATTTTGTTCTGTCTTCTTGTTTCCATTAATTGTACAATTTCTTCAGTCATCCATGTCTAACGACTCAATTTCTTTAATTTTGAAAGTTTTTTCTGCAGCCAGACTGATTGAAGTCTTCAACATTTCCCATTGATCATCTACATCATGAATTAGGATCTCTAGATCAGACAATATATGAAATTTGTTCTTTACTTCTATGTTAACATTATCTTGTATTTCTTTGTCCTTTGTTCAATTTGCACGAATCATATGTAATGTTTCCTGTTGTATACTTGACTTTCTTTAACTTTACCCTCAATATGACTGTAACTAATCTGTAATCACTGTGACAGTCTGCATTGGAAACTTTTTTAATACTGTTAACGCATTTTGAAACCTTCTGCTAATCAGGATGTAGTCTATCTGGTTTTACTCCTCCATGTCCATAATCTTCTAGGATGCTGTTTAAACCGGGTGTTACCTAGAACCATTTCTTGTTCTTTTGCCTATTCTAAAAGCTTGTATCCTTTTTTCGCTTCGCGCTCCAAAACCATTGTTGAAGACACTGCATCCGTCGTCTTATTTCCTACTTTTGCGTTGAAATCACCCATTATGATATTTATTTATATTGTTTTTTTTTTTAAATTTTATTTTTGTTTTTTTGTTTTTTTGTTTGTTTTTGTTTGTTTGTTTTTTTGTTTTTTTTTTTTTTTTTTTTACAGTTCTTCAAAGCAGATTCCATGTCATTATAAAATTCCTCTATTCTTCCTTCACTGCATTCACTTGTTGGGGCATATATTTGAATGACATTTATTTTAAAACGTCTTCCGTTTAATTTTACTAATAGGAATGTGTCTCACCTCTGATGTGTCTCCACTTTGACGTGGTAGAGTGGCTTGAATGTCCCAATGACCTCAAGAGCCCTGCCAACGGAAGCACAACTACATGTCGTACAGGCTTTGAGATAGGGACCAGACTAAGAGAGACACGACCTGCTGCTCTGCAGGTAGACTGAGGATAGCAGTCAATAGGTCAAATCAGGTGCACGAAGCCACTAATTCTTGGTCCGGACACATACTCTAAGGCTCCTATCTGAGGGATATGGCTCAACGCCTCTAAGCCATTAACCCTTGGATGTAGGAGCCGAGCCGAAACGTATCTACTGCAAAACGGAGGTGAGATGCTGAGCATGCTATATGCTTAGTTCAGAGACTTGCTCGAAGGCTCTCAGCTGGGGGATATGAGGGATTCCCGGATCATAGGGCCTGACCGTTACTCGCTCACTGATGCACGGAGGTAAGGTGCTGAGCCGGCAGCACACGTAGGCTACCTCGTGAGCGGGTACTAAAGGTGAAAAAAGCGCCCCAGTCGCACGAAATCGAAACGATGAAAGTCTGTATCTATACTCATAGAGTGAGCATAGTCAAAGGTGGAAAAACGTCTCATTAACACGAAATGGAACGCTTGGCTGACGAATCCATTACGTGGAAGTCCGAAGCGAAAGCTTTCCCAGTGGATGTCGTCCGCAGACTGACCGTTCCTGGTTTGCGCGGTGAGCTGCCAGTGGCAAACGAAATGCCCAATAGAAGGAAGTAAGGAATTAAACAAGCCATAAGCATGATGTGGCGATTCCTCAAGTGAGCCCAGTCTCTGAGCACTATGTGCCGGCTCTGCAATTATAGAAGCCTCCTTGGATAGTGGGTAATGCCCATGGTCTGCCCCTATCTTCCCTTGAGGGTTGACCGTGTTGTCTTTGACCGTTATGCCTTGACCGGATGAGATGTGGGCGACACCACAACAGTAAGTCTAACGTCCCTCGAAACCCCGGGAAGGCAAACCCGTAAAAACGCCCGCAGAAATCGGATGTGCCGGCCGAAAGGTAGCAAATAAAGTGGCACAACGCAAAAGCGTCCGAGTGAAATTTCCTTCGTGCTCGAACAGCTGTGACTAACTAGTCTTTCGAATGTCCTTCGCGTCCGGAACAGCTCTGACTAGCTATTTTTCCGAATGTCCGTCGTGCCCGGAATAACTCTAACTATTGTGTTTTCTAGGCACAGCGACTAGCACATGTTCGAACCGAAAGCTCGCTGAGTGGATTCCGTCTGCAGTCCGACCGTCCCTGGTTTGTGCGGGGAGCAGCCCGTAGCGAACGAAAGACCCAATACATTGAAGTGAGGAATTAAAGCAGCCAAAAGCAGAACGTGGCGATTTCTTAGATGAGCCCAGCACCAGAGCCCTATGTGTTGGCTCTGAAACTGTGAAAGACTCCCTGGGTGGCGGATAATGCCCATGGACTGTCCCTGCCTTCCCTTGAGGGTTGATCGTGAAGCATTTGACCGTTCTAACTTGACCAGCTGGAATGTGGACTGCACCACAAAAGTGAGAGTCCCTCAGGAATGCTAATCTGGTCAAAAACGCACGCAAAAGTCGGATGTGTTGGCCTAAGGATCTAGGCCGAAATGTGCATAACAATACACCACAATTACATCTGAAAAATTACTCCGGATGAACACAGAAGAAGAAGTAGAAGAAGAAGAAGAAGAAGAAGAAGAAGAAGAAGAAGAAGAAGAAGAAGAAGAAGAAGAAGAAGAACCATGCCTGACACAGCCCATTATAATTTAACAGAAAACCATGTTAATGTGTACCCTGATGCCACCTACTCAATTCTTGGCATCTTTACAACAATATTGACAGGTTACAAGACAATGGCATTTTTAATGTTATTTCTATAACACTTTTTAAGGGTTTCATTTGATACCCCCTCGTAAAATGGCTGTGAAAATGTCCATGACCCATATCTACATGTCACAAAAAGATGCATGTTCTCAAACACATTGTTCTGGTTGTGGTGTTCTTTTCATAAACCCACATTACTGCTGCTTCTCTATACTCCCTCCAGAGACAGCTATTTGTCCATGTTTCACTCCTGTAGATCAGGATTACCTCAATATAATTCCAAAGAACTTTTTTTCTCATCTCATTTGACTGATCTCACTTTTAGTTCTTTTGATTTTCACTAATGCTGCTTTTGCTTTAGCAATTTTGCAATATACATCTTTACCACATATTCATCTTCTGTTATCAAGGTTCTCATATCATCTAATCGTGTTCCTCTTGTACCTTGCGGTGTCGAGGTGAAGCCTAAGCAGCGAGAGAGTGCCCGTTTATGGATATGAAATCCATATCGAGTTTTCCACGGACTATGTTATTCTCTCTGTCCATGGAATACATGGTCGATTTCTTCTAGTTCCATTTAGTCTGTACACCATTGCTTGTTGTGGTATATTGCCAATTGGTAGCCTAGTTATATGACCAAACCATTTAACTTGCTGTTTTCAAATAAAATGCAGCGCTGCTTTTACCATCACTTAACCCTGATTTCATAATTTCTTACTTTCACGCTCCAAGATGCTGTGAGTATTTTCCTCATGAATTTCATTTCCGCTGTTGTAATTTTTCTTTTCTATTTTTCTGCCATTGTCCCGGTTTGGGATTGGTAGCATGGAGTTGATAGAAAGACTGTGTTGTAGAGTCTTCTCGTCTTCTTATTTGCTATTTGATTAAGGTTCTCAATTGCTTAAATCATTCATTTCTTTGACACCTTGCCGTCATGACAGACCACTATGCTTCAAAAAGGCATAGTAACTACAACAAATGTCGGTAGCGATTGTGACTGATCAGACCAATTATCGCTGTACATGTTCGTCCACAATGGATGCATATGAATACGTGGTCATTTCCACCATCACGCACGACCTTACGACTCCCACGCTCCGTCTGTGACCTATTTGCATTTATTTTCTTGTTTGCATTACTTAAATACTACTGAATTAACTAATCTTTGTAACAACAAGTGTTCCCAAGCTATCTTGACGTGACCCCTACTCGTACCGACACATACAAGTACAGATCTGACTTACAGAAGGGGTGGTCTGTATTTGCAAACGGAAATTTATTGCACGTCAAGTGGCTAGCACTATTAGTTAATAATAATTTTAAAAAGAAAACATACAACACATCACTAACAATAACAAAATAAGTATCAGGAACATTCTGTGACTCTGTGATGAACTATGACTATCATTTTTCTTTTAGGCCTGGATGTGCGGAGGATTAAGTGTCCATTGCACTGTTATAAGTTACATACATATCCTTTACAGGATGTCGCATCAACACCAATCATTTTTATTGTTATGATTTCTAAACATTGTATCATTATCATCAAGACTGGCGAAGGCGTTCATGTCTCTCCACTTATCTCGGTCTTTGGTTTTCTGTATCAACTCTGCTGTTGATATTCCTCCATTCCACCGTTTCAATCCATCCAGCATCATTTCTCTTGGTCTGCCTCTGGCTCTCTTCCCCTTGATCTTTTCAGTTGTCACGATGTTCTCCAATGCCACGCTTCTCATCACATGACCAAGATTATATGTTTTGTACGAGGTATGTTTTCTTGATTTCCTGATCGACTGACGCTCATACAGTTACAACCAACGTAAAGAAATGCGTTGACCATTACTAAGCCTCAGAACCGGTAATATTATAAGAGTCGGTTTAATTTAAACGGGTGAAGGTCGTGGTTATCTTTATCAATGTCTATTAATAGGATGCGCTCCGAAAGGGGGAAGGGGTCGTTTCTGGAAACCGACATTGGATTCTCGAGTGTTGTTTTCTCGGAGACTCCTGGGGGTCGTCATTGGAGCAACGGAGATCCTGTTCTGTGGGACACTTTCGGCAGGTACTTTTGCGGAAAGAGATCGAGCATTATGTGATAGCAGAGATGTGGACACTAAAACCTTTAAACCGCATTTAATCTTTACATTATTTACGCTGTCTCGAAGGCGTTGCAAATGTGATTCGCAATCCCGCTTACCGTGTTGGAAACCCAGTTGAGTCGACTTGGAAGCAGATAGCATTGTGTTGGTTTTCACACAATGGTATACGTGCTGGGTGTCGCTCATTAAGAAAGCAATGGCCACCTACTGAACATAAACTTGCCAAGAAATCACAAACAGCCAAAACTACCGGGGTTGACCTCGACGTCCTGTTAAAGAATGCAACTAACCTATAGTGGTGACGTCAGACATGTTAAGCATGTCGTAATATATGTCAGGTAATCGCGCGAACCCGCTCCTTCATTGACGCAGTTTCCAAGTCGGTTAACTCCATGGGGGATACTGGTACTGACGTAGTTATCCGAGGAGTATCCGGGTACCTCAAGATACAAACAACTAGTTGATGAGACAGGTGGGAGGCGCAGTAACAAAATGGCTCACATGCTTGGGTGTAGACTCTTTGGACATGTAATCGAATCCCATCAACGTCGATGTTTTCATTTGTTTCCGTCTCTCATGTCGAATCAGCCGTAATTTTTTTTTCCGCATATCCAATTTACAGGACATCGTTGTCAACACCAGCATTTACCGCTGTTGTTGATTTCTTGGCAAGATTACGCTCAGTAGTTTGTCATTGCTTTCTGAGCGACCGACTCACATATCCCGTAAGTAACGAACGCAACGCGATCCGCTACCGAATCTCGCACAGCTGCGTTACCCCACGTGGATATACGGGATTACGGCAGCCTTAAATAGGTACCAGGAAATACCCAGAATGGTAACCGCGGCAAGCGTTTTATTGACTACATGAGCCGATCGAGTGCCGATCGAGTGCCGATCGAGTACTGCCTGATCAATAAAACTATGGAGCTAGCATCCTGAACTCAGTAAGCTTTAAAGGTGTTTATAATTATTTCAGATAACTTGCAGGACGTGGCAACGCCAGTATTGTTGGCTGTTTGTGATTTATTGTTTATGTTCAGTAGTTTGCCAAGGCTTTCTGAGCGACCGCCACTCATAATATTTGATGAAAAGCAACGGAAGGCCGTTAGCTGCCAAATCTCTGGCAGCTGTGTTTCGAACGCGGTATGCGGTTGTGTAGTGTTTGGTTTGTTAGTTGGTTGTTTAATGATTGGTTTGTTGGTTGGTTAATGGTTGGTTTGTTGGTTGTTTAATGTCGATTTTGTTTTCGCACATCCTTTATAGGGCATCGCTGTCCACATAGGCATCTTTCAGCTGATTGTTGATTTCTTGGCAAGATTACGCTCAGTAGTTTGCCATTTTAATGTCGATTACACATTTCACAACGATGCATGTGTGGCTGTATTGGCCAACAGACAACTGTTTCAACAAGTAAATGTACCTGTCCAACTATAGTATTGCAAATTGATCAAAACCTTTTCTACCGTGCCGAAATAACAATAGCTTTCGCTCTTATACTTCCGATTTGCTAAAGGTGGGGCAGAGTAGCTCAATTCCTACATCAGTCATTTAGAGGCCAATGTAGTCTTCTCCTACAGAAAGCAATAGCAAACTAGTGAACGTAGAATTGCCTCGAAAATTAACCAGTGCTTGAGGTTGATCGCAATGGCCATGCAAATGTTGGACAGACGGTAGCGAGATGTTTTTTTTTTTTTTGCAGTCAACATCAGCATTTTTCAGTTGCTGCTGATGTACTAGGCAAGATTACGCTCAGTAGTTAGCCATTGCTTTCTGAGCAACCGGCACACATACCCAGTAAGTTACCAACGCGGCGAGAACCGCTACCGATTCTCACGCATGTTACGTTACTCACGAGAATATACGGGATTACGGAGAAAAAGGTTAACTCCTAGGCCAGGGAGACAGGCAGCGAGATGGTACCTAGTGTAACTTTGCAGTGCTCACTAAACCAAAGAGAATTAGGCGACACCCTAGGTGGACTTGAGCCCTGGAGCCTGATGATGTCCCTGGTATTATATAATACGAAAACATAGCCGTGGTAAGGGTGTGGCAGGCAAGCTTGCCTACCGGTCTGGGTTGTCAAAGGTTTCGGTTTACATCCAGAGGGGTTATACAAATCACCTGGTCTCCTAAGTCAGACCCAGCCCAACACGGGTCCCAAGTAAACTGGGAAGTAACGGCAACCACTATGATCACATCACTCCTTGAGTAATGATTGATCTATACAAGAATGGAACAGACCAAGGGGAAGACATAGAATAAAGTACCTGGATGGCTTGGCCTTGTGGCATGATCGAGACAGAAACACAGAGCTGATCCACGACTCTGGTGATCGAGTGAGATGGCAGAACATGACCTCCCACGCTTACCGGCATGGCACATGATGGATGGATGGATACAAATATGGCGCTAACACCATGTATCCAGTGGGAGTTCCCAGGTCGATCCAGCCTGAACCGCCGTGGCCTGCTCTTCCAAAGATGCGAGGTGCGGACGGAGGTCAGCTTGGCCGAATGGATAAAAGTGCTCGCTCTTAAAACTTCCGGTGTGTTGATGTCGAGGTAGCAGGGTCAACCCCTACACCGGTCAGTTGAAGTGAAATGTTGAATTCTCATCCTTGACTTTGGGACATAAATTTCAAGTACCTCAGAAGTCGGTGTGGGTTCGCCTGCTAGCGAGGGACACTGTTAATTAAGAATTGTTGACTGGCCCTAGTGGACAGTCTACCTACAGTAGGATTAGCCGATAAAGTTAGCTCGTATAAAATAGACATCGGGAGTATGATATCAGTTCAGTATCGAAAATCAGCTAGTCCTTACACCGGAGAAGCGACTGAAGAATAGACTGTACACTGACAAAGTTTAATTATTACACTAACTTGGTTTGTTTATCCAGGCCACTTATTCTCAGCTGTAAACAATTAAAGTAAATTGCCTTCCAGTACTCTATCACGCAACTACACAATAGAAACACAAAAACGTACACAGTTTTCATTCACTAACTAATGGCTTATGGTTAACATAACAAAAGCCTTCACTGCAGTAAAACTTTATTAGAAGTAACTGAATACTGTAATTTGTTTGTTTTTTTAGTTTTCCAAGTTCGCTATCGTGTACTCATACCACTGAAGCTAGGAACACAAAGATTAAAATGTTAGTTCAGGTGTACTGAATTCTTCAGCTGTGTAGTATGTCACATGCAAAGATGCAATCAGTAGGATTAATATGAACAACTTGTGGCACAATTAAATGGTGATACCAGTCTGATTGGAGGGGGGGGGGGGGGGCGATGAACTTTTGATAGGATAGACAGCAAGTGGGGATGGCAATCTTCCTCCGCTGGCTGACGATCCTCTCAAGTGATGGTAGGTACACTATTTTCCAATGATAAGTAATTCTACTGCACTTAGTCAAAGCTCTGATGCGTTTGCCAGGTCTTAGATATGACTGATCTACCGTAAGACAGGAGACGGTTCTATCAGCTTTCCGTTAGCGCCGAATGTTGGGAGGCACTCATCAAACACTATGCCAACGGTTGATCTGTTGGTTGTTTAATGGTTGGTTTGTTAGTTGTGTAATGGGTGGTTTGTTAGTTGTGTAATGGGTGGTTTGTTAGTTGGTTGTTTAATGGTTGGTTTGTTGGTTGTGTAATTGTTAGTTGGAGGAATGTGTAATGGGTGGTTTTTTAGTTAGTTGATTAACGGTTGGTTTGTTGGTTGTTTAATGGTTTGTTGGTTTTTTAATGGTTAGTTGGAGGATTGTATAATGGGTGGTTTGTTAGTTGGTTGTTTAATGGTTTGTTGGTTATTTAATGGTTTGTTGGTTGTTTAATGGTTAGATGGAGGGTTGTGCAATGGGTGGTTTGGTAGTTGGTTTATGGTTGTTTTGTACTCAACATCATCATTGAACAACATCATTGACTACCATCAAATAACATCATGACTCAACAACACCACCTCAACGCTAACTCAAGCCTTTCAAGACTGTCAAATGAGTTTGACTATTCACAACATTATCTACAGAATATGTGACATAATGATCAGGATGATGAGAAAGATGATTATATAACAGCGCAAATGATATCAGCATTTCACTATTTAAAACAAACAACGTAACAACGAAAACAAAAATTGCTAAAAATAGTCAGATAACACGCCTTAAAGAGTACAACGGGATCAACTCATGAACCCGTATCATGCACTCTGTTGCAACTTACTTAACAACACATAAGAGCAGTGGATGATTGCTAGTATAGATAACAAGGAACTGATTCGTCGTGTTGTTGTGACCTATTTAGTGTGTAGTTATCAGTAGGGGAAGTACTAAACAAGAGGTCACGAAGAAGGAGGGATATGTGCAGATTGTCACGTCTCTGAAAAGAAGCATTGACTGGTGACTGTACAAAATACAAGGACTGAAATGGTGCACTAGAATAATTCATTTGGAAGTTTAGTGGTTAAGTAGATTCCAGAGAAAAGAGGCGAGGAAAATAAGCCTTTACTGAGTAGGATACACACGGGGTAAATCTGGAAGTGGTATAACTGGAACATCTATCCCCTGGAATCCATATGGTAAATGGCATGGAGAAGGCCTTAAAAGACACGGAGAAGAGAATTTGAGGCAAACAGAGGGATCGACACCTTGTGTGACATATTGAAAGGCGGAACATCAAATGGTTCGGGTATATTGTGTGAATGCAACATCTTCTGTTATCAGCGCTGGCGCTTCATCAATGAAGTTAGTTAGTTAATCGAGGTTCCAACTTCACGGTAACGGGTCGTCTCCATTATGTTCCATTCCCGTGCCAGCGAATATCACACAAAATGCTCTCCCCTGTCCAATGTGAAAAGTGGAATAGACTGGAGTCTCGGCAATCCAACAAGCCCGCACAGGTACACTGTGCATAATGCCGCCGTCAGAATGTCAACACAAAATTACATTCATCCATGAATACCACAGTTAATCGTCGGTGGACTCGGCAGTCACCAGAAAGATCTCATTGACCCTGGTTTTCTCACATGGCTCGGTCTTTTACCGCAGGGCGACCCACCGAAAGTGTCCCACAAAGCACGAACTCCACAGCTTCAGCGCTGACTCCCAGGAGTCTCCCGAAAACTGCACTCGTGAACCGAAAAGGCAAATCAGTCAATTCAGCAACCGCCGGTAGCCATTGTTCCGAACATGCAGTTCACTGTACAGGACAGATCTAAAAGCATTCCACGCGAATTTCACAGCTCACGGTGTCCCCCACGCACTCACTCAGTAACAGAGCGACGGAACCATGTACTACCAGTCCAACATGAGGAAAATGCGATTACAAACCGTAGCCACAAGCATAAACACGCCACAGGCCTTAACGGCTCAACGCCTAACCGCCATGCTGGCGACCGGAAGTCCTCCATCAATGAAGATTTGAAACGAGCGCAAGAGGGCGGTCGAGAACACAATGGATTGACGAGATCAAAGACATTTTATATTTACACGAAATTACACTCTCATCCATCAGGGGCTGGAACATCAACTATTTGTCCCACACGACGCTTAACTGCAAAAGTAGATGTGATGATGATTATGATGATGATGATGATGATGATGATGATGATGATGATGATGATGATAATGATGATGATGATAATGATGATGATGATGATGATGATGATGCTGATGATCATATTTTATATTTATATAGCTGTAGAAACGGTTAGTTGCATATTCTTTACAGTAGGTCGCAGTCAACCCCAGCAATATTTGGCTGCTTGTGTTTACGTTTAGTAGTTTTCCATTGCTTTCTGAACGACCTACACTCATACTTTTGTATTAAAACCAACGCAAGGATGTCATGTTTCGAATGATGTATGCAGGATTGCGAATTACATTCCTAACTCTGTCACCACAACGCAGGATAGTTATAAAAAACATACAGTGTATAAAAATATCGTAAAATAAGACAATATATAGGATTCACAGTAAAAGTTAGGGACAGAACAAAGCAAGGACGCCTTACATTACAATAAGCAATTGTACGAGAAATGCGACGACTTAAGTCACGCACCCATCTCGAAAGTGCGACGTTAATTTTGTTGTGCAACATTTAGATAAAGCTGCACCTAATGATACTGATGTCATATATCGGAACACAATAGGAAGCTTGTAATCATCAGCCTCAAAGAACGATAGGGTAGGACAAGCGTCTGCAACCTACAGCGCGCGTGCCAGGGGCAGCTCGTGTAACGATTTTCAGTGGCACGTTGAATGAAATGAATTACTGTACATAATCTCATTTTTAAAATGAATGTTTATACATGAAAGCTGTTTTGTGCACTCAGAAGCATGTGTGAGGCTAAAACTGACAAAATACAACAAGAACAAGACAAAGAACAGTTAACCAATAAGAAGCAATGACAATGAACACAGTAACTGATTAATGATTGAGATCATTAATAGTCAATGAAAAATAAATTTTTAATAAGTATCATAGTTTGTTAAAAAAAAAAAAAATTGAATTGTTTTCTCCTTCACGTTTTTACACTTTCTGTCTAAACAAAATATACATACGACAATTTAGTAATAAAATTTAGAAATAATGTGTTCAGAACTAACATTTTGCAAAACGTAAAATTTGTATTCGTTTTAATTTATAGAATGTATTGAATAATCTACAAACAAATAAATTTTTAATGTCTCGGAATTGTGTTGATACAAGAGACATTAATTTGTTTGATTGTTTGGTGTATACTGAATCAAAAAATTAATGTCTCTTGTATCAACACTAATTCCTAGACATTAATAATTTATTTTTGATTGTTTGGTGTATACTGAAACTAGTCAGGTCTTAGTCAGATATGACTGAGCTACCGTATGACAGTAGACGGTACTACCTGCTTTCTATCAGCGCCGAATGTTGGGCGGCGCTTACCAAACCCGACACACCACATTGTGCCAACGGCTTCGGGCGGAAGAGCGCAATTGGGAGGGTACAAGCCTTATCCTGGTGCGAGGAAATGCAACCCAAAGACAAAATAGTCATGGCAGGGCAGACCAGGCCCTAAGCCTTGGTTGGCAGCTGGTCTAGGATCGAAGCTCCGACAGGCGGACAGTTAGAGCATTGCTTTGCTGATCTGGCAGCTTCTACAGCTTGGCTTGTTCCAGATGTATAGGTGTCAAGTATCCTCTGGAGTGAACTAGGCAGGCCGAGAGAGGGATCATGCTGCATGGGCAACACATGGTTTCTTTATTTTAGCCCAGGCTTTGTGCTATGGAGAGGCAATAACTCCATCCCTGGTCTTAACCGGTCTCGGAATCAAAGCGAGAGGCAACTGTTACGGGTTATAAGTTCTTGTCAGTTGGCGTAGACATGGGGCGCCACGCGTTGCCTCTGACGGTGGGAGACACCTACAGGTGTCACTGATCAGCTACCGCCCGCCTCAAGCTGGGCAGCCCCCGGCCAATTGGGTGCTGATCCGTCACAGCCTGCCTGCTTCAATGGGTGCTTGGGGCTAGGACAAAATCTGAATCGCAGGCTATAAAACCAATGCACTAGGTACTAATAAAAAGAATAATAGAAACCTCAAGCTACGGCTTGCAACCTGGAACGTAAGAACCATGTGTCCAGGATTTCTCCACTGACTTCACAAATATTGACGATGTGAGAAAAACGGCTGTGATTGATGCTGAACTCAATCGTCTTAACATTGATATTGCTGGCCTGCAGGAGACTCGCCTCGCTGAGGAAGGGTCACTCAGGGAAAACAATTACACCTTTTTTTTGGAAGGGTAGAGGGCAGGCAGAAAAAAGGCAACATGGTGTGGGCTTTGCAGTGAAGAATTCGCTAATGGGAATGATTGATATCCCAGCTGGAGGTAATGAAAGATTATTATCCCTGCGCTTGGCAACCTCTTGTGGATTTGCCACCATTATCACTGCATATGCACCGACACTCGCTTCCTCTGATGATGTGAAGATACGTTCTATGAGCAGCTAGACTCTGTGATCAAAGCAGTTCCAAAATCCGACTACATGTATATGCTTGGTGATTTCAATGCTCGTGTGGGCAAGGACTCGAGTTCATGGCCAGTGTGCCTTGGAAAATACAACATCGGTCGCATGAATGATAATGGGCAAAGGCTGCTGGAGCATTGCACTAGAAATAACCTTTGTATTACAAACTCCTTTTTTAAAACAACAGAGTTGCATAAGGTCACATGGAAACATCCAAGATCCGGCTATTGGCATCAGCTGGATTTCATTATCACACGGAGACAACATCTGAACCATACATCATTAACTCGAAGTTACCACAGTGCTGACTGTGATACAGATCATTCTTTGGTTGCTGCAAGGGTTAGACTGAGACCAAAGAGAATCTACACAGCTAAACACAAATCTAGCCCAGGATTAATATTATTAACACTCACGATCCTGGAAAGTGCTTTGAATTTCAATAGCAACTAGAAGACGCTTTCAGTGATACATCAGAAAATTGTAAAGTAAATGATAAATTGAGTAAGCTTAAGGAAACTATTTATAAAACAGCTGTAGGGGTTTACGGCACTGTGGATCATAAGAGGCAGGACTGGTTTGCGGCAAACAGCCAGATACTGCAGCCCTTGATTGATAAAAAGAAGATAGCTCTCTTAAGAAACAAGGAAAGACCAACGCGTAACACTCTGAGTGAGCTGAAGCAAGCAAGGAAGGATGTGCAAAAGGCTGCCAGGCAGTGTGCGAATGACTATTGGATCAAGTTATGTGAGTCCATTCAAATCGCAAGTGATAAGGGAAACATCAGAAGCATGTATGAAGGGATAAAGAAAGCCTGTGGTACAATGATCAAAAGATGGATATATGGGTCTAGCACTATTTAGAGCTTTACTCAAGTGAGACCAAGCTAGCGGATGATGCCCTCAATGCCATAGAGGCCCTGCCAACTCTTGAACACCTGGACACACTTCCCATCATAACAGAAGTTAAGTGTGCTATAAATAATCTTGCGTCTGGCAAGGCTCCAGGTAAGGATGGGATTCCAATAGAGGTAATCAGGAGTGGGCAAGACACACTCACTCTACAGATCCACCAGCTAATAGAGTATGCTGGCGAGAAGGACAAGTCCCACAGGATTTCAAAGATTCAAATATCATAATGCTGTACAAGAACAAGGGCGATCGGAGCGACTGTAACAACTATAGGGGAATCTCACTTCTGTGTATTGTAGGGAAAGTATTTGCCAGAATTGTTCTGCGTAGACTTCAAGTCCTGGGAGATCAAGTCTACCCTGAATCACAGTGCGGCTTCCGTCAGAACCGGTCTACCATTGCTATGATATTCTCATTGCGACAGATGCAAGAAAAATGCCGGGAACAAAATCAACCACTGTTTATTGCCTTCATCGACCTCACAAAGGCATTCGATTTGGTCAGTCGTGAGGATCTGTTCAAAGCACTAAAGAAGATTGGCTGCCCACCAACTCTTCTGTCCTTGTGGAATCGTTCCACACAGGCATGAAGGGTATAATTAAGTTTGATGGCTCAACTTCAGAAGAGTTTGAAATCAAGAATGGAGTTAAACAAGGTTGTGTCCTAGCCCCTACCCTCTTTGGGATATACTTTTCACTTCTACTGAAATATGCCTTTCGTGATCAGGATGACGGTATATAAATTCACTCTCGCTCAGATGGTGGCCTCTATAATGCTCAGAGATTGAAGGCCAAGACCAAAATTCGGAGGGTACTAATCATAGATTTGCTTTTTGCGGATGATGCTGCGATTACGACCCACTCTGAGGAAGAATTAAAACATCCTACTATCTGCATTCTCCAATGCTTGTTCTGAATTTGGTTCAACAATTAGCAAAAAGAAGACACAGATTATGTCACAAGGTGCACATGGTGTACCATCAATCTTTATTGACGACGCCGAACTGGAGATAGTAGACCATTTTACATATCTAGGATCAGAGGTAAATAGCAAATTATCCCTCGATCAGGAAATCAACATCAGGATTGGCAAGGCAGCAACAACAATGAACATGTTAGCAAAAAGAGTCTGGGAGAACAGGAAGCTTACTGCCAAAACAAAAGTCATCGTCTTCCAAGCCTGTGTCCTTAGTACTCTTCTTTATGGCAGTGAAACCTGGACAACTTACTTACGCCAAGAGAAACAGCTTTCATATGCGGTGTCTGCATAGGAGGATGGATGATGGTAGAATACCAAAGGAAATCTTTTTTGGTGAATTACAAACGGGTAGGAGATCTCAGGGTCGGCCTCTACTACGATACAAAGATGTGTGTAAGCGGGACATGATTGATACAGGCACTGATAATGCACATTGGGAGCACGTCGCCGCTGAACGTGTTGCTATGGAGGGCAACTATCAGAAATGGAATAAAGACAAAGGAGAAAATGATTGCAGATAAAGCACACACAGAGCGTGAGTGACGTAAGATCGTGCAAAATGGTGGGAAAGACCATATTTTCACATGCATCTACTGTGGGCAAACATTTGCAGCAAGAATTGGCCTTACCAGTCACACTCGCCACCGCCATGGATCGTAGTTATTAAGCCTTTTTGAAGCACAATGTACCAAACTATCGTCTGTCAAGACGGAAAGGTGCCAACTGTATACTGAAATATGTTGATAAGCTGTTTGACTTTGCAACATTACTTCCGAACACCACTTCTATCTCTGTAGTTTGTAGTGTAGAATAAAATTGTAAGTGATAAAAATTCCGCCGCGGAACAAGCACGACGGGGATATTTTGATCGTCGGGGGAACTTTGAAACTGGCTTTCACTAACCTCTGGATTGATAGGTGATTAGTGTGTGGGTTATCCTGAATAAACCGCGTATTTGAAAATACGCACGTGCGTATGGTGCAATGGGAAAGTTGTATGCTCTTAACAATCTAATTTGTGAAGTTCTGTCTGTCCCACTCCATAATTTATTCAGTTGTTTTAGTCTTTGAAGAGCAATAGATATTCGTCTTTTAATTTCTTTCATTGTGCCACAATTGTTGGTGACCTAAACATCGAATTGCAACAATAAATGGGTAACAGGTGCAATTATAGACGAAAGAAGAAAGAAAAAGCAAAATAAAGAAGAATATAATAAAATACATACAGATTTAGTAAATAAATGCAAAGTGGTTAAAGGAGAATGGCTGAATCAACTGTGCATATAAATTGGGGCAAACTATGGAGAAGACTCACATTCTATGTATCAACGAATAAATACAATAACAGGCAGGAAAACACGAACTACCATGGGGTGTTTAAAATCGAAGAACGGTGCAATATTGATGCGACAAGATGATATAGTCAATAGATGGACAGAATATATGGAAGAGCTGTATGATAACAGAAGACCGGATGTAAATATTCAAAACGATGGTAAAGGAAGAATACTTACAGCCGAATTTGAAGATGCACTACATCGCATAAATAAAGGAACGGTACCTGGTCCAGACAACATTACAGTAGAGGAAATTGAGGTTCTGGGTGATTTTGGAATAGAAATACTGACAAAACGTCTAAATGACATCTACACTAGTGGGTAAATTCCTAGTGACTTATTAAAATCCATATTTATAACTCTGCAAAAGAAACCAGACGCTTTAGACTGTGAAGAGCATCGCGTAATAAGTCTTATGAGTCACATGACAAAGTTGTTACTCAGAATAATTATGAACAGAATAAGAATCAAGATTAAACCAGAAATTATTGATGAACAATGTGGATTTGTGGAGGGAAAGGGCACAGATAACGCTATATATATATATTCTCAAGACACTATTAGAAAGAGGCAGAGACGTAAAAACAGATCTATACTTATGCTTAATAGACTACACAAAAGTATTTGACAATGTGAAGCGTGAAGAAATAATACATTTACTAGAGCGACTGAACATCCACGGCAAAGATCTGCGAATAATAAAGAACATATAATGGCAGCAAACAGCAGCCATACGAGTTAACAACTTGGTAGGAACATTTCAGTATATAAAGAAGAATGTAAGACAAGGTTGTGTAGTGTCTCCTGATTTGTGCTCATTGTACAGTGAATATATAATGAGATCTACAGACAATATGTCAGAGATCCTGGTTGGTGGACATAATATAAATAACTTACGTTATGCTGATGACGCCTTCTTGATAGCAACAAGCCAGACCGATCAACAGGAAATGATAGATACAGTGGGTGAAGATAGTGAAAGAACGGGCCTTAGTTTGAACAATAGAAAGACAGAAGTTATGGTGATATCAAAGAAACATGTTGTGCCTAAATGTGCAATTACAGTGCATGACCTTATTTTGGGGCAAGAGTAGAAAATCAGACATCTAGGCACGTGAACACATAAATAACATCAGATGGAAGATGCATCACTGAGATAAAGAGCAGAATAGGGCAAGACAAAACTCCAGCCTATCAGATGAAAAACGTTGTGTGCAATAATAAGTCACTGTCCTTGAAAGTCAGAAAAAGTGTTCTTGCAAGTTACATAGAACCAGTTTTAACATACGGCCGCGAGGCATGGACAAATAGTAAACAGGCGAAAAAATCCATGGATGCCTTGGAGATGTGTTTGTATTGAAGGATGTTGAAAGTTAGTTGGACAGCCAAATAAAGCAATCAGGATGTTGTAAGAGAAGCTGAGTCGCAAAGACAACTTATCACAAACATCACAAAGAGGCAGTCCTCGTTTTTTGGCCACGCTATGATGAGACAAAAACTATAACATGTTGTGACAACATGAAATATTTGCGGAAAGAGAGATAGAGGAAGACAGCGTGAAAAGATTATTGACAGTCTAGTGCCATGGCACAGAAAGGAGTCAACACATGAACTGATCCATGTCGTCAGAGATCGTAATTTGTGAAGAGGCATGATCGCTTATGCCAGCTGGCAAGGCACTGAATGATGATGATGGTATATTCCATCTTGCAAAAGGCTAAATTTGCCGTAGCGATTCTTGTTCTAATCTCTTCAAGGAAACTCCCATCAGATGTTAGGACTGCCCCGAGATAGTTCTACTTATTCACTTGTTTAAGAATATTCCCATTCACCCGTATATTATTACATTGTGGTAATTCTTTCTTCCAGTAGACGACCATAATCTCTGTCTTCTTACAGTTTCATTCTAACCCTAGTTTTCAGTAAAGGCGTTCATCAAACCAAACATTCCCCAAAAAAATCCATGGACGCCTTGGAGATGTGGTTTAATAAATGGAATGCTGAAAATTAATTGGACAGCCAAATAAAGCAATCAGGACATGTTAAGGGAAGCTGAGTCGCAAAGACAACTTATCACAAACATCAGAAAGAGGCAGTCATCGTTTATTTTCCACGTTATGAGAAGACAAATACTGCAACATGTCATGACAACTGGAATGATATGCAGAAAGAGGCGAACCTTCTGGCCTAGAGAGACAACAGTGGAAGATAAACTCTATGGACCGCTGAATGAACTAAAAACGACTGTTAGATTCATACAAGAGACAACATTGCAGTTATAAACATAATTTAGGCGAACGAAAGAAGAAGAAGAAGAAAGAGAGTCAGAGGAAGACAGCGTGAGAAGATTATTGACAGTCGTGTGTCTTTGCACGGAAGGGAGTCAACACACGAATTGATTGATCTATGACGTTGGAGATCGTAATTTGAGGAGAGGCATGATCGCTCATGACAACCGGCAAAGCTCTGGATGATGATCTTTCGTATATCAGATGTCGTGTTTCTGTTGCTTTCGTGCGTACTTGTATATTATTGATAACTTCTTCTTCTTCTTCTTCTTCTTCTTCTTCTTCTTCTTCTTCTTCTTCTTCTTCTTCTTCTTCTTCTTCTTCTTCTTCTTCTTCTTCTTCTGCTCTTCTTCTCCTTCTTCTTCTTCTTCTTCTTCTTCTTCTTCTTCTTCTTCTTCTTCTTCTTCTTCTTCTTCTTCTTCTTCTTCTTCTTCTTCTCCTTCTTCTTCTTCTTCTTCTTCTTCTTCTTCTTCTTCTTCTTCTTCTTCTTCTTCTTCTTCTTCTTCTTCTTCTTCTTCTTCTTCTTCTTCTTCTTCTTTTTTCCTTCTTTCGTTGGGTTGAAATGTGTCTATATCTGCAATGTTGTCTCTCTTGTTTGAACTTCAATGAGTTACTTAATTCACTCTGTGTCTGTACAGTGTTATCTTTCACAGTTGTTTCTATAGGCCAGCAGGCTTGCATACATATACCACATCTTGAATGTAACTATGTTGTGTTATCTCTCTTCTCCGATTTCTCGGTACAAACCCCTCCACTATTATCTCTCCAGACATTCATGTAAATTACACGCTATAAATGTTCCATTTTCCTGCCATTTACTTTCCTAATAACCAGTCTATTTCAGTATTGTGTTCTTGTTGGACAGATCTGTTTGTTCTCTTTTTCATGCAAAGAAATGTTAATTATATTCCTTGACACTTACATTCATGCATTCGTGCTTTCCGCTGATTTGTAAAACATCTAAATTTCACACCTGGATATTGCCACAGGAAATATCCATGTGCTCAGCACACTTATTTGTGTTGTTATATATTTTGCAACGCATGCGGATTGTAAATTTTTTAATGTTTGCAAGACAATGTTTGTTCTTTTGATTTCTGTCATCAGATTCCATTACCAGTTAAGTATTTCTGAACGAAAAGAAAAACAATCGGCCTCGTTCAATCTGCTTCGCCGGCGTCGGTTATAATAGAGATGCTTTTTTTGTGTGTGGTGAGTTTTGATCTTCTTTCTATTTTTGCTCTCGTTTGAGTTAGTCCTAAAAAGGACTTTTTATATTTTCCCCGCTGAATTTCCATTACCCGTCAGAAATGAACATACATATTCATAACTGCTTACTGTCTGTCATTGCTCTCTATTAAATAAGTGTATCTCTTGACTGTACTAATCCAATGATCAGATGGGATACCGTACAAAACATATTTGGTAATGAATATTACATTTATTCAGAACGATAATTGAAAATCGCAAGGCGTGAATAGGTGATTATATTTATAACTAGATTATATGTTCACGTTAAGAGTACTAGCGTGGCAAGTTTAAAATGGGAACTAGATTTCCATGTAAATATTAAATGCAAACTGTCTGAGATTTATCATACAATGTCAGAATATAGTCTTGACCCTCAGAAACATATGTTGATAAAGTATACATATCCGGTTTTTTCAAATCGCTGTACACTTTAAGAAGAGATAGTAAAGAGGAGGAGGAGGAGGGGAAGGAGGTGGAGAACTAGAGGAAGAAGAAGAAGAAGAAGAAGAAGAAGAAGAAGAAGAAGAAGAAGAAGAAGAAGAAGAAGAAGAAGAGGAAGAAGAAGAAGAAGATGTCTTCTTCCTCTTCTTCGTCTTCCTCTCCCTCCTCCTCCTCCTCCTCCTCTTCTTCTTCTTCTTCTTCTTCTTCTTCTTCTTCTTCTTCTTCTTCTTCTTCTTCTTCTTCTTCTTCTTCTTCTTCTTCTTCTTCTTCTTCTTCTTCCACTTCTTCTTCACTTTCTTCTTATTCCTTTTCTTCCACCTCCCTCCTCTCCTACATTTCTTCTTATCCTCCTCCTTCTTCTGGCTATAGTTGTCTCCAATAATCTGCCTTGGGAGCGTTTACCACAAGGCAACTCGCCGTAAAAAATTCGTTTAGGGAACCTGTGATCTGGCATGCGAGTTAAGTGACCAGCCCAGGGAATCTGATTCTTCATTAGTATAGTGTGGATACTGGGCATGGACGCTCTTTCTAGGACTTCAGTGTCTGGGATCTTGTCTTGCCATGTAATCTTCATGACGTTGGATGAAGAATGATGCACAATAGATAACTGACGTACGAAATATGAGTAATATAATGGGCCGAATATAAAACGAACCCGCGTGTCCAATTTGCAACCCTTTGAAAACGAAGTTCGTTCGTCATATCTCTCACCCGGGTTGTAGACAACTGCAATTCATCAACCTCTCGGTGTTATCTTCACACTTGCATCAACAGCATACATTGGTCCCAATCCCCGGCAGGAATTTCCATGTTGTTCAACAAGTACAGTACACCGACTTCCTTCTTGATAGGGGCTTAACAGTTGTAACTGTAATAATGGGCCCTGGTTCGCTCTTAAGTCAAACCATTTCCACTGAAAACGGATAGATAACCTGATACATTTCCAAGTTTGTCCCCCGCGTTGTCACAATAGACGTAAATAGTTGAGTGCCGGCTGTCCGTCGTTCAGGAACTTGGTTCAAAACAAATCTAAGTGACGACTGCTCCCCAAGACCTAGAGTCCATCCCAATACGCATATAACATATTATTACTAAATCTTCTTATCTTCCTCTATTAAGAGGAGCGGCTGGCCGAATGGCTAGAACGCCGGACTCTCATTCGGGAGTCCCGGGTTCGATCCCTCGGTAAGGTGTGGGATTTTTTTTCTGTCGGGGGCAAAAAGAAAATCCTAACCGGCACAGTTCGCGGCGACTGCACCAACCAGTTGCCCCAATTCCTCAGGCTCAAAGACCCCTCTGCTATACACCGCAAGGTACTATGTTGGCAGTAAATGACATTTTAAAAACAAAATTAACTCTTTACCATATTCGGACAGTGGTGACCATTCAATGACCACAAGCAGCAAGACGATGGAGGTGATGGTAGCGGCATGGGCTTTCATATGGTGGGAATCACATAATTATGCCCGTGTTTGTGTCCTAAGTAATTCAATGAGCTTGATCCGAGTCGTCGAAGCAGGTTCTGTCCTCCGAAGTGAATTGAATGCGGTTAGGTGGCATTTGTTCGAATTCTCATCCAGGCGGACGTTTAAAATTAAACAGGACTTCAGGATCAACCCACTTCAAAATGGGAACCAGGTAATAAAATGGGCAGTAAAGGCGACCTGTTTCACGTTGGCCACATCACTCCTCGAGTTAATTAAAAGAACAAGAAAGAAAATAAAGATTTAAATTTGTGAACAACAGTATGGATTCGTGGTAGGTGAAGGTATAAACAGTGCATTATAAACATCACGAAAACTAATTAAGAGATCAGAAGAGGCACAGAAAGATACATTGACGTTCATAATATTTTATACCAAAGCATTTGATAAAGTGATACACTAGTGCGAGTAAATGAATCTAAAGATTAAATGTCATGGCAGGGCAAACCAGGCCTTTAGCCTTGGTCGACAACTGGTCTAGAATCGAAGCTCTGACAGGCGGATAATTAGAGCATAGCTTTGCTGATCCGGCAGCTTCTGCAGCTTGCCTGGTTCCAGACGTATTGCCTTTCCTCTGGAGTGAACTAAGCAGGTTGAGAGATGGATCATGCTGAATGGGCAACACTTGGTCTACAATTCAGCCCAGGCTTTGTGCTATCATCATCATCATCATCATCATCATCATCATCATCATCATCATCATCATCATCCAATTCCTTTACCGGTTGGCGTGGGCGATTATGCCTCTCCACAAATTGCGATCTCCAACGGCATGTATCATTTCGTGTGTTGACCCCCTTCCGTGGCATAACACACAACTGTCAATAATTTTCTCTCACGCTCTTCCTCTATCTCTCTTTCTACAACTCTTTCCAGTTGTCACGACATGTTCCAGTTTTTGTCTTCTCATAACGTGGCTAAATAACGATGACTGCCTCTTTCTGATGTTAGTGATAAGTTGTCTTTGCGACGTAGCTTCCTTAAAAATGTCCAGATTGCTCATTTTCGCTGTCCAATTATTTTTCAGCTTTCTTTTATAAAACCACATCGCTAAAGCTTCTAAGGGATTTTTCGCCTGTTTACTAATTGTCCAGGACTCGCAGCCAGATGATAACATTAGTTCTATGTAACAAGCAAGAACTCTCTTTCTAACCTTCAAGGACAATGACTTATAGCACAGAACGTTCTTCATTTGATAGAATGTAGTATTTGCTTGTCCTAAAAGTCGCTTAAAAGTCGACAGGGTCGACTTCATTGCACCGGGTTTATCCCATATGGCCCTGTCTCTTTCCGCAGCACGGAAAGAGTCTCACAAAGCACGAACTCCGTAGCTTTTAGCGACGACCAACATGAGTCTCCGAACTATATCTTAGTGATTCATCTTCCATCTGATCTCATCCAAGTGCCTAGATATATATACTTGCCCCAAAAATAACGTCGTTTACATTAATTGCATATTTGGGCACAATCTGTTCCTTTGATATCATCATGACTTTTGTCTTTCTGTTATTCAAGCTACGCCCATTTTCTTCATTTTCTACTACCACTGTATCTATCATTTCCTGTAGCTGCTTCTGACTTGCTGCTATCAGCATAACGTAAGTTATTTATATTATGTCTACCAACCAGGATCCCTGACATACTTTCTGTAGATCCCATTACATGTTCACGGTACAATGAGAACAGATCAGGAAACATTACACAACCTTGTCTGACATCCTTCCTTATACACTGAATTGTTCCTACCAAACTGTTAATTCTTATGGCTACTCTTTGCTGCATTATATGTTCTAATTTTATTTGCAGATCTTTGCCGTCACTGTTCAGTTGCTTTAGTAATTTTATTATTTCGTCATGCTTCACATTTTCAGATGCTATTGTGTAGTCAATGAAATATAAGTACAGATCTGTTTACTTCAATAGTGGCTTGAGAATAAATATTACATTGCTTCTGCCCTTTCCCTCCACAAATACACACTGTTCATAGCTAATTTCTAGTTGAGTCTTGTTTCTTATACTTTTTATAATTATTCTCGGTATATCATTACTATCATCAATATCATCAATATCGCCACAAACATCAATATCAACACTATCGTCAATATCATCAATATTATCAATATCATCAATATTATCAATATCATCAATATCATCAATATTATCAATATCATCAATATTATCAATATCATCAATATTATCAATATTATCAATATCATCAATATCATCAATATCATCAATATTATCAATATCATCAATATTATCAATATCATCAATATTGTTAATATCATCAAATTTCATCAGTTGCATCAGTATCGACATTATCAACAATATCGTCAATATCACCAATGTCAACAATATTGTTAATATCGTCAATATAATCAATATCATGAATATCATTAATAACGTCAATATCAACAATATTCTCAATATCGTTAATTTAATCAATATCATCAATAACATTAATATCAACAAAATCATCAATATTACAATATAATCAATGTCAACAATATTATCAATATCGTCAATATAATCAATATCATCAACATCATCAATAACGTCAAAATCAACAATATCATGAATATTGCAATATCATCAATATCAACAATATCAACGATATTACAATATCATCAATATCATCAATATTACAGTATAATCAAAATCATTAATATTATCAATATTACACTATCATCAATATCAATATTATCATCAATAATACAATATCACAAATATAAAACAATATTGTCAATATCGTCAATATAATCAATATCAACAATTACGTCAATATCAACAATACCATCAATATTAAAATATCACCAATATCAACAATATCATCAATAACAACACTAGTGTCAATATCTTCAATATAAACAGTATCATGAAAATAGACAAATCAACGATATCATAAGTATCATCCATATCAACAATATCATAAATATAGTCAATATCAACAATATTATTTATATCGTCAGTTTAAACAATATCAACAATATATTCAATATCATCAATATCAACAATATTTTTAATATCAGAAATATCATCAATATCAACAATACCAATATCGTCAAAGTCAACAATATCATCAATATCAACAATATCGACAGTATCATCAATATCAACAATATCAAAAATATGGTTAATATCAACAATATTAACAATATTGTCAGTATCATCAATATCAACAAACTTATCAATATTAACAATATCGTCAATATCTTCAATATCAACAATATCATAAATATAGTCAATACAATAATATAAATATAGTCAATGCAACAATATAACGGACTGCTAAAACGATAGGATAAGTGCATCAATGTTGGTGGAAATTATGTTGAGAAATAAAGGGACAATGTATGTATAACAATAAACTGGTTTCAAGTTGTTATCATCTTTAGTTATTTTTCTACAGCCATTTGTGGCTTCCTTATTGACCTCCCTTCGTATAATGTGTCCAAGACGTGTTGACTGTTTATGCGTATTTTATCTGTCTATTTGTCTTATTTCAGTAAACAGTGTATTCACTACGATTGTCTGTCCTTTCATCGTGCTAAATGCCTTTCATACGTTATCCCTGGTTTCTTAATTACTGCCTAACAGTCATAATGTCAGTGTAATCAACGTACTCAAATTGAATGGGTCGACTTCATTACGCTGAGTTTTATCCCACAAGGCTCGGTCTCTCTCCGCAGAGTGTCAAGTCACTGACCGAAAGCAGCTCACAAAGCAAAAATTCTGTAGCTCAAGCGATGACCCCCCGGAGTCTCCGGAAAAATTAAAGTTATAGTCTGAACAACGCACTTGAAGGTGAGGGGGAGGCTGGTGGAACAAACCCACGACCTTAAGAGCATGAAGCAGATGGCTTAACCACTCCACCACGATTACCAGAAAGGTTATAGTTTATTAGACATATTTATGCTGTAAATCTCTATCCTGGGGTATATTCCGTCGGACCATCAAACACTTGCATACTGTGTCGCGTGAATCACTCTCGGTGAGGCGTCTGTGACTTAACACCCCGCCAGTCATTATGACCAACTCCTCCCAAAGATGACTAACCTAACTCTTGAGCCGACCTCCTCACAGCAAGGCTTCAATTACTAAATTGACTAACTAAACTGATGACCCCGCGAACTGACAGCGTTAGTGTTTTGTTTTTTTTCTATCAATTCTAAAACATGCGTTGTAAACATAAGTGCATATAAATTCTTCCTCTTCTTCAGCATTCCGAGCCATTGAGGTTCTTTGCTGCATTCGTCTCTCTGGTTGATCTACTCTTGCCAGTCGCTGATTCTAAGTGCTTGTAGGTATGTATGTATATTATCTCTCCACCGTCTTCTTGGTCTACCTCGAGGTCTACGGCCATTTATTTCTTGAGTGTAAGCGAGTTTTGTTTCCCTATTATCTTCCATTCTTTCTATATACCCCAGCCATTGCAGTCTATTAGCCTTTATAATACCAGTGATTAGCGGGGACTTAAACAGATCATAAATGTCTTTGTTGCTTCTTCTTTTCCACTCTCTACTTTGTGTATCCCTAATGAGCCCAAAGATGCGTCTTAAGACTTTGTTCTCAAAGGTTTGTAACAAGGCTTCGTCTCCTTTAGTTGGTATAATCAGTGTTTTGTATATTGTGATCTTGATGTTACGAGATAGCGCATTTGATTTTAGCAGATGTTGTAGTGCATAGTAAATCTTGGTGCAGTTGAAGATTGTACCCAGGTATTTGTATGTTTCCGTTCTTTTAATGGTCATATTATCAATGTGTATGTGGCCAGAGTTTTTAGCCGTTCCTTCTCTTGAAATTACCATATATTGTATCTTATCTTGGTTGATAACCAGCCCTATTTGTTGAGCTTTTTACTTTAAGTGAGTCAATATTTCCACTGTCTTTTGTTCATTTTCCCCTATAATATCTATATCATCTGCATAACCAAGCAGTTTGGATGTTCATCAAATAGCACATTTCTCCTTTACCCTCCTTACAACTTTCTCTAGAGCCAGATTGAAGAGTAGCGGCGATAGTGCATCACCCTCTTTCAAGCCAGATGTTATTTGGAAAGGTTCTGATTTCCTGCCTTTATATGTTACTATATTATAAGTACCTTCCATGCATAATCAACAACAGCGGTGAAATGCTGGTGTTGACAGCGATGTCCTGCCATTGCTTTCTGAACGGCAGGCTCACATACCCTCGTAAGTTACCAGCGCCGCGCGATCCGTTGCCTAATCTCTCAACTGCTGTTTTCCCCATATAAATATACGGGTTACGAACAATGTCGATAACCTCTTGGCCAGGGAGACGGCTGTATTGGTATAGATGTTGAATCCACTACCTCTCTTACCCTTTAAAGCTGTATTACTTTCTGTTATTTTATATTGTTGTTAATACAAGTCCATTGTATTTCTGTGTCCTGGACGCACTCGACAACTGGTAAAAATAGAACAGAGATAACTAATAAACTATTTCTAGCCCTGTGCGGTCCAAAGACATAGATATCCAAAGGACCATCAAGTCCTGGACGGAAAGGTGAAACATGAGAACAATATAAGGACGGTCAAACGTGTAACAGTTATTCAAACCAAGTGTAATGCGATACACGTCAGACAACGATGTTGATATCACACACAATTAAACTGAAGTGACGATCATCGTGTGCCTTGCAGAGTGACGGCAGCTGCAGTAAAGGCTTCTCTGCCAGCCCGGTAGCAATATGTTCGAAACCCCTTCGAGAGAGACTATTCTGGGCTCCCAGATGAATCCAGGTTAGAAAGGGTATCAGGCAATGTATGGGAAGCAGAAGCAACTGGCGTTATATTGGTGTCACTACCTGTCGAGTGTCATTAAGTTAACAGAAAGATGATGCGATGTAGAGAAAGTCGCGAAAAGTCTGAATCTCCGACTTATTTCCTTTCATCTGGGATAATCTCCAGACATGATACCTGGCATGTTAGAACTATGTACCGAGGTCAGCATAGCTGAATAGGTAAGAGCGCTTGCTCTTAAACTTCCGGTGTGATGATGGTGAGGTAGCGGGTTCAACCCCTACGCCAATCTGTTGAACTAAATTGTTAACTTCTCGACCGTGAGTTAGGGACGTAAATTACAAGTGCCTATGAAGCCGGAGTGTATTCGACTGATGGCGAGGGACACTGGTAGTATGGAGAGCTAATAATATGGTAGCGGATATTGCAACAGACTTGCAACAATTGTTGGACATTGTAATAACAGAGAGTGCAAAGAAAGGACTCTCCATGAATGTCAAGAAAACAGTAACAATGGTGATATGAAAGAAAATGGTGACACCGAAATGTGACATAGAAATAGAAGGGAAAATTCTTAACCAAGTGGAAAATGTTAAATACCTAGGAGCATTTATAACATCAGATGGAGGATGTACAACAGATATTAAGGGCAGAAAGAGTATGCTTAGCAAGGTGGAGAAAGGAATGTTTCGTGTGGAATGGCTCTCGTCGCTTCAGAGGTCACAGATCGTGAGAATTGTATGGATATTCTGCCCTGGCCATGCGGGTGTACGGAGAAATGAACAGACTGATAGGCTAGCAGGGAATTCCCTCTTGGTGGAATTTTGCCTATGGACAAGGGAGAGGTGGTCGTGCGCTTGTGGGACCAGGTGGAGAAGACGGAGGAACAGATTTAGAACCCATATGTGGAAAGAATGAGATTGCGGGGGATCGGCAGGGGTTCTGGAAGAATCTCAAAACTAAGAGGGAAGACCAGGAGAACTTTTAATCAGATAGCGGTGGGAACGATTAGTAGTATGACTCTTCGCTGGCTGTTGAACGATGGGACGGAGCACGTATGGGAATGCCCTGAGTGCAGTGATGTCGGTTCTTAACTTAACTCAACTATTAAGGGCAGAATTGGGCAAACAAAAGCCTTCATTTCAGAAAATGAGTATCTTATGCAATAAGACGTTATCACTGAATGTAAGAAAGAGAGTGATGAAATGCTATATAGAACCAGTTTTGCTATATGGCAGTGAATCTTGGAATGTAAATGAACTAAGCAAGAAGAAATTAGAAGCAACAGAGATGTGGTTCCTGAGACGAATATTGCGAATTGCTTTGACTGCCAGAGTAACTAACAATGATTGCTTGAAAGAGGCTAATGAAGCTAGAAACACTATATACAACAATAAGTAAGAGACAAACAGCTTTCTTTGGTCATGTGATGAGAATAGAGGTATTAGAGAACATCGTGACAACTGGAAAGATCAAGGGGAAGAGTGGCAGAGGCGGACCACAAGAAATGATGCTGGATGGATTGAGACGGTGGCATGGAAAAATATCAACAGCAGAATTGATCCAGAACACCAAAGACAGAGATCTGTGGAGAGCCATGAACGCTTACCCAAGCTTGCCGGGCACTTGATGATGGTGATGAATCCACAAACAAAAATCAGTCCAAAGCACTAGAAGTAGTAGCACGTGTGTGGTCTACGCTTGGGTTCAAACCTGTCGAACGCAAATAAAAAAGAATTGTTTGAATGCCTGTCCTTATTTAAACTTTTTTATGTATGGCATCGCGTCTTATTATATACAACAACTAGCTGACCCGGCCCGGCTTCGCCCAGACCCTGGTGGGGAGCATCTCATTTAATTCATATAAGTAGTCATATAAGTTCTCGTTCCCGTTACCGACTATCTGTCTGTCTGTCTATCTGTCTGTCTGACCCGGCCCGTCTTCGCCCAGACCCTGATGGGGAGAATCTCATTTAATTCATATAAGTAGTCATATAAGATCCTGTTCCGACTATCTATCTCTCTGTCTGTCTGACCCGGCCCGGCATCGCCCAACTCCTGGTGGGGAGCATCTCATTTAATTCATATAAGTAGTCATATAAGTTCCCGTTCCCGACTGTCTGTCTGTCTGTCTGTCTGTCTGTCTGTCTATCTATCTATCTATCTGTCTGTCTGTCTGACCTGGCCCAGCCCATGGTGGAGAGCATCTCATTTAAATTATATAAGTAGTCATATAAGATCCCGTTCCCGACTATCTGTCTGACTGTCTGTCTGTCTTGGGTAAATGGAGGAGGGAGGAGGAAGAGGGAGGTGGAGGAGGGAAGAGGAGGGAGGAGGAGGGAGGAGACAGGAGGAGTAGGGAGGAATAGGAGGGAGGAGGAGGGAGGAGTAGGGTGGAGGAGGAGGCGAGGAGGAGGGAGAAGGAAGAGGGAGGAGGAGGGAGAAGGAGGGAGGAGGAGAACGCAGGAGGAGAAGGGAGCAGGAGGAGGAGAGGGAGGAGGAGGGAGGAGGGAGGAGGAGGGAGGAGGAGGAGAGAGTAGGAGGAGGGAGGAGGCGGAGGGAGAAGGAAGAGGGAGGAGGAAGAGGGAGAAGGAGGAGAAGGAGGCGGAGGAGGAGGAGGGAAGAGGAGGAGGGGAGGAGGAGGAGGGAGGAGGAGGAATGTGAAGGGAGGAGGAGGGAGGAGGGAGGAGGTAGAGGGAGGAGGAGGAGGGAGGAGGTAGAGGGAGGAGGAGGAGGGAGGCGGAGAGAGGAGGAGAAGGGAGGAAGAGGGAGGAGGAGGATGTGAAGGGAGGAGGAGGGAGGAGGTAGAGGGAGGAGGAGGGAGGAGGAGGAGGTAGAGGGAGGAGGAGGGAGGAGGAGGAGAAAGGAGGCGGAGAGGGAGGAGAAGGAAGGAGGAGGGGAGGAGGGAGGAAGAAGGAGGAGGAGGGAGGAGGAGTGATGAGGAGGAGGGAGGAGAGAGGAGGAGGAGGGAGGAGGAGGGATGAGGAGTAGGGAGGAGGAGGAAGAGGGAGGAGGAGGAATGTGAAGGGAGGAGGGAGGAGGTAGAGGGAGGAGGAGGGAGGAGGAGGAGTGAGGAGGAGGAGAGGGAGGAGGAGGAAGGAGGAGGTGGAGGAGGGAGGAGGAGGGAGGAAGAAGGAGGAGGAGGGAGAAGGAGGGATGAGGAGGAGGAGGGAGGAGGAGGAAGAGGGAGGTGGAGGAATGTGAAGGGAGGAGGGGGTAGAGGGAGGAGGAGGAGAGAGGAGGAGAAGGGAGGAGGAGGGATGAGAAGGAGGGAGGAGGAGGAAGAGGGAGGAGGAGGAATGTGAAGGGAGGAGGAGGGAGGAGGTAGAGGGAGGAGGAGGAGGGAGGAGGAGGAGGGAGGAGGAGGAGTGAGGAGGAGGAGAGGGATGAGGAGGAAGGAGGAGGGGAGGAGGGAGGAGGAGGGAGGAAGAAGGAGGAGGAGGAAGAAGGAGGGATGAGGAGGAGGAGGGAGGAGGAGGAAGAGGGAGGAGGAGGAATGTAAAGGGAGGAGGAGGGATAGGGAGGAGGGGAAGAGGAAGAGGGTAGGAGGAAGAGTGGAGAGGAGGAGGGAGGATGTAGAGGGAGGAGGAGGAGGGAGGAAAAGGGAGGAGGGAGGAGGAGAGAGGAGGAGGAGGTAGGAGGAGGAGGAAGAGAGAGGAGGAGGGAGGAGAAGGAAGGAGGAGGAAGGAGGAGGAAGAGGGAGGAGGATGGAGGAGGGAGAGGGAGGAAGAGGGAGGAGGAGGAAGAGGGAGGAGGAGGAAGAGGGAGGAGGAGGATGGAGGAGGGAGAGGGAGGAGGGGAAGAGGAAGAGGGTAGGAGGAGGAGGGGAGAGGAGGAGAAGAAGGGAGAAGGGGGGAGGAGGAGAAGGAGGAGGAGGGAGGAGGAGGGGATAGGAGGAGGGAGGAGGCAGAGGGAGAAGAAGGAAGGAGGAGGAGGAAGGAGGGAGAGGAAGGAGGGAGAATGAGGAGGGGAGGAAGGAAAGGGAGGTGGAAGAGGAGGAGGAGGGAGGAGGAAAGAGGTAGGGGGAGGAGGAGGTAGAGGGAGGAGGAGGAAGGAAAGGGAGGAGGAAGAGGAGGAGAAGGGAGGAGGAGGGTGGAGGGAGGAGGAGGAGGCAGAGGGAGGAGGAGGGAGGAGGTAGGAGGAGGAGGAAGAGGGAAGAGGGAGAAGAAGGGAGAAGGAGGAGTGAGGATGATGAGGGAGAAGGAGGCAGGAGGAGGAGGAGGGAGGCAGGAGGAGGAGGAGGGATTAGGAGGGAGAGGGAGGAGGAGGGAAGATGATGGAGGAGGGGGAGGAGGCGGAGGGAGTAGGAGGGAGGAGGATGGAGGAGGAGGGGAGAGGAAGAGGGAGAAGGAAGAGGGAGAAGGAGGAGGGAGTCGGGAGAGGGATGAGAGGGAGGAGGAAGAGGAGGAGGGTGGCGGGAGGAGGTAGAGGGAGGAGGAGGGAGGAGAAGAGAGGAGGAGAGAGTTCGCCATTCCGAATTCATACTCGTCTAGTTCTTCCCTTCTACACGACTGTAGATAACTTCCTTACACATAAAAAGATGAATTGTTATTGATATTGCCGTGGCATGGAGGAATATCAGCAGCAGAGTTGATCCAAAAAACCAAAGACTGAGATCTACGGAGAGCCATGAACGCCTACGCCAGCCGGCACGGCACTTGATGATGATGATTGCCGTGTGACGATTCTGTGTAGTCACGTCATTTTCTTCCCTTTCCCTAGCGTTTTGGTTCGGGGATTCTTTCATCATCATCATCATATATTTACGTACGTATTTTGGGAGGGGGAGGAGGGAGGAGGAGGAAGAAGAAAAAAAAACTATGACATTTGACAGCTCTGGAATGAAAGGAAGGCGTGTAGAAAATTTCATCTCAATCGGATGGGCCGTTCGCGAACAAATAAAGGACATACATATATACATACATACATATATACATACATATTTACATACATACACTTTGTTTTATAAATATAGATGAGAAAGAGACAAACAGCTTTCTCTGGTCATGTGATGAGAAAAGAGGCACTGGGGAACATCGAGACAACTGGACAGATCAATGTGAATAGAGGCAGATCAGGAGAAATGATGTTGGATGGACTGAGACTGCCGGAATGAAGGCCCAAATGTCAATAACATTATGAATCCACGAACAAAACGAAATGACACTAAAAATTGTGGACTGGAAAGGAAAAACGGATACATTAAACCACTATGCATAAGAGTGACTATAAAGTGGCATTTGGGTGTCAAATTTGGGTTACTTGGGCTATCAAGTGGCATCTGGCAGGCAATCAGTTAAGAAATGGGCTCGCAGGCCCGCTTGACATTACGCCCTTCTTCTCTCTTTCCTCTCATACGTTATCTCATTCATAGATCACTTATGAAGCTAATCGTAAAGAACAAAAGAACAATAAGCATTAAAACGCATGGAACATAATCAATGGTATATGACCCACTAAGGCAATTCTTAATATGGACATTATATAACCATAAGGAATGTTTAACGTACCATATATATGGGAATGTTTATTATCATAATTAGCTAATTGTATTTTGAGATAATTTTAATTATTTTTTCTTTTTTTTTTGCATTTAAGAGGGCATGTAATCTGTACTGAGATAGTGTTAAAACAGGTTGCGACTGTATGTATAGTGATTTTGTCATTGATTTTTCTTTGGAAGTTTTTTCCCAAAACAAAAGGGAAATAATTAAACTTTTTTATAAAGTAATTTTCCCTGGGTTTTAGGGTTTTTTATTGTTTTTAAAAAATTTTTTCCACAGGACATTTTCTGCTTGTTTTTTAAGTCCAAATCCCCAATTAGGACCCTAAAGTTGTTTTTGTCGGTTTTTCCCCATCCCCGGGACATCCATTGCGGGTGGGGGGGGGGTTTTCCCATCTACAGCAGCAAG
>JACEFZ010016685.1:0-104151 GCA_014155875.1 Cepaea nemoralis
CCGAATGGATAACAGTGGTATTCTTAAACATCCAGTGGACTAATGTTGAGGTAGCGGGTTCAACCCCATACAGCAGTCAGTTGGATGAAAATGTCTTAAATGTAAATTACAAGTACCTCTGAAGTCGGAGTGGATTCGCCCAAGGGGAGGGACACTGGTAATAGAGAAAGCTAATCCATACAAAAATTCAGTCCAGTGCTATTAGATGTAGTGTGTATGGACTACTGGTAATGGAATACGATCAGTGTTGCCAGTAGTGGGTTGTGTTCAATCTTTAAACCTTAAATTCCAAAACAACCAAATAAATCAATATACACTTTCAGCAATAACAAACAAAACATAATCCTATATTTACAATCATAGACCACACAAATGATGTCCAAAAACAGTCAGTGTATGAGATGTTCCCCACATTGCAGTGTCACACCAATGTTTTAATATAAATATAAACTAACAAATCATTTCCTTACAAAGTCAATGGTGAGATCATTACGCAGAGGTTCTAAAACTGGAGGCTTGGTGTACGTCTCCGACACCACTAAGTGCAGAGGTCGCAGGTCTCGGATCAACTTGTTGGCTTGTGAAAAGTTGAGACTTGTGTCTAATAGGGCAGTAACACACCTGGTGAGAGATTAATGATGAAATTGTGCTAACAAACAGTGATGTGGAATTTGTATTGCATGATAAGTTGTGCTTTCAAACATACCTACTGAATTTACAATGCATGATAAGTTGTGCTTTCAAACATATCTACTGAATTTACATTGCATGATAAGTTGTGCTTTCAAACATATCTACTGAATTTACATTGCTTGATAAGTTGTGCTTTCAAATATAGCTACTGAATTTATATTTCCTATTAAACTGTGCGTTCAAACAAAGGTACACAATTTATACTTTGTGTTGTTAAGTTGTGCATTCAAAGATACTGAGTTAATTTCATCTTATGTTGTGATTTCAAAGGATACTGAATTTATATTGCCTGATGTACCTAGTTTTTCCAAAAGAAGCCCTTTACGATTACTAATTGGCACTTATAAAGGGGGCTTCAAATGAAAACCTTAAAAGTGTGATAGAAATTACAATGGCCATGTCATTGTCTTGTACTTGTCAACCTTGTTGTTAAGGCGATGTGCGGCAGTAAAAACATCGATTTTTGGTCAACTTGGCTATTTTTGGAATAGTTCATTTTTAGACACCTTATCATGTCTTCTATCAGATTCTGTACTTGTTTTTGTTTAAAAACTGTTATTTTTATGCAATATTCATAATTTACTGAACCCACCCTCTGTGTCAAATTGTCTAATTATTGACAATTGTTGCGAAATTGACGGTTTTCAAATCCTAGTAACGATATCTCAGGAAAACACGACACGCGCGTGTAAGATAACCCTGGAAAGGTCGTGAACTTCCGTAACTGTTCGTGATACTCCGTGTTCGTCTAATCGGAAAGTTTTCTGTGTACATCGGGTTTAATCGTGTCTATCATCTTCCGGAAACTTCCATATATGGAACATCGTAAGCAATCCGCGTTCGCCGATGGCTGAAATTGATCACGTGGGTTTCCAAAATGGCGGCTTTGTGTTGTTTACACCTGGCGACGTGCTGAAAGTTCATTGTTGACGACAGACTGACACGCATTGAAATATGCCTCGTTCTAAGAAATTTAACATCCAGTCATCTAGTCAACGTAAGTAATCTCTCAGACTACACCTCGCAAATGCTCGTAAGCAGCGAAAAGCCTATCAGAACGTTGTAAATGATACAGATAATTCTGAAACTACTGAAAGTAAGCGACCCATGCCACTTCTTCCAAATCCAAGTGTTTTGACAGTGAATCTGAATGAATCAGTGCTATCGTGTTCTTCTCACAGTTGTGGAAGTGATTCTTTTATTACCCGAAGCCAATTTAAAAGAGATATGTATAAATACACACAACATCTACTAGCAGCAAGTATGATTCTGGTGACGACAATGGATATCAAAAACGGGAACACAGAGTTGATTGTTCAGAAATTGAGGCAATAATCAAATTGTTATGTTGTCCAGTTTGTAAAAATGATAGTCTTATTTTGAAAACTGACAGCAAGAAAGCCAAGGGATTAGCTGTGTATGCAGAGGTTTACTGCTCTTGTTGTGAAGAAGTAGTGTGTGGAAGATACCTATCTGAAAAAAGTAATGATGGGGATAGATCTTTTGCTGTCAACAGCCAGTCAGTATATTCAGCATTAGTTTGTGGGATGGGTGCAACAACATTTAATAATTTTGTGATGTCGGTTCCTAGATCAATCAATCAATCAATCATTTAATAATTTTTGTGAAAATATGAACCTGCAAGGTATTCATCACAAAACATTTCACAGAAAAGCAAATAAACTATATTCAAAGATAGAAGATCTGGAGGACACTGTTTTCTCTCAAACCGTAAAGTATGTTCGACAGGCTCATGCACAACAGTCAGGCATAACTCTACATGACAATGATGTGCTAGATATTAGTGTCAGCTTTGATGGCACTTGGCTGACTAGAGGCCACACATCCAACATTGGAGTTGGCTGTGCAGTGGATGTTCTTACAGGAGTTTGCATAGATGCCCATGTTATGTCCACATATTGCCAGGTGTGTGAAACCACTGGTAAGACACTTTCCAGGGACAAACCAGATGAATTTGCAGCATGGAAGGCAGAACATCTTCTAAACTGTGACAACAATTTCAAAGGATCTGCTGGAATGATGGAAGTGAAGGCTGCAAGGGTGCTGTGGCGACGGTCTGTGGCCCATCATAAACTTTGCTACACGTCAATACTTTCTGATGGTGACATCAAAACATTTGCGGAACTTACCAAGATCAAACCATATGGGGATGACATTCAGATAGACAAAGAGGAGTGTATCAACCATGTCAGTAAACGCCTTGGAACAGCACTGCGCAAACTAAACTAAACTACTTAGTAGATGTGTGTCAGGACAAACTCAGAATTCAAATGAGTGTTTACACAGCTTGATATGGGCTCGATGCACTAAAGGACAACTTTGCCTCTTGCAAGCGCGTTCAGTTTGCAAGTTGTAACTGCAGCAAGAGAGTTCAACTTTGGAGCTGCTGCTGCCCAAGACACTGCCCAGTTTTATGGACCTTCTACAGGCCTGCATATGCAGACTAGGAACATTTAGGATGCAGAAGCAAGTAAGAAATAGTCTGAAGTACAAGAAGGACAAACAAACTAAAAGACGCGACACTGTACGAGCGGCCAAACTGAAGAGACAAGGTGAGCTGCATGCTCTGGAGGGAGGTCCTGCATATTCAGCAGGACAATTTTAACACTCAAGGTACAGTTTTACACTTTTTTTCTCCGTAAAAGAGTGCATTAGTAATAAAAAACAAAAAAATAATTAGTTTTTCCCCGTTTTCTCATTTCGCCAGTTTTTTATACATAAGTACAATTGTTTTAAAAACTATTCAGTTAGATTTCACTCAAACTTTGCAGAGATATTCTTTATTATATCACTTACATTGTGAGTAGATTAATCTTGAAAATTACATTTTAGTTTTTGTGCTACACTAAAAAAAAAAAAAAATGTCATGAAAAATGTCATTACCATTTTCACATTTTGAAAAAAAAAACTGCAAAGAGATATCATTAAAATTTTCTACTAAACTTGTAAAGGGTCTATTTATTTACATATAAAACAAAGAATTTAGCCTGTACATTAAAAAATAAATGTTTTAGAGGTACATTAAGAAATTCAAGATGGCCGCTGTTTATCTTGGTTTCCATAGCAATCGTTAAGTGCAAAGTCAATTTGACAATATTTTATCGATCAGCAGTCTTTAATATCAAACCCTATCCCATAAAAGAACATAGAAATTAAGTATTATGGAATTAAATTGTTTAAGGTTAGCATTGCTTTAAGGATGTCAAGAGTGTTCAGCACGTGACATCACAGTGCAGATGAACATTCATTCAGTAGCATGTCCTTTGCAGAACCTCGCTCCCATAACAACCTTCCGGAAAACCTCTCGATCATAAGCAATATGTCCAGCGTCATCAATAGGACAGATTTCAGAAGGCTGTTGACATGCAGAAAAGAGGAGCAGAGTTCTGTTGTCCATTCTTTGATCAGTGAAGGAGTGAAACCTACAGAAATTCATTGGCGAATGAAGGTCCACTATGGTGATGAATGCCCATCAGTCCAGCAAGTGTATGAGTGGAGTAGGAAGTTTCAAAACGGCGTGACTTCTATGAAGACGTACAGCAGGTGGTGCATGAGTGGTTAGACACGCGACCAAGATAATGTGTTTCTACATGAATCCAAGCACTTTATCGGCGCTGGGGGACTTTCATTGAGCACAGTGGTAACTACATTGGCTAGTATTCTGGCCTGCTGCCTGATGATGATGTGTTTGAATCCCCATCGAGGTGGAACATTAAAAAAATATTTACGTGACTCCCAGGTGGAGCCAGCCTTATATGGGAACTAGTAAATGTTTAAAGAAGTAAAGGCATCTGACCTGGCAATGGCCACATAGACTGAGCTACACACAACACAGGGTTAGCCTCATGTACCCGATACACCTCCAGGCATGGGAAATGGGTCCGTTACTTTATTTACAAGGAATGTCAAGTGGGTCTGTTACTTTATTAGCAAGCAATGTAAAATGGACCCATTACTTTATTTACAAAAAATGTAAAATGGATCTGTTATTTTTTTACTTACTCATACAAATAAAGCAGGCAGAGATCAGAAGACACAGTGGACAAAATAACAATTAAAAGCCACAGGCAGACCAGAATTGCAGCCTGCCTCCTACACATGACGGCAGTGCCTCAATGAATCAACTAATGTACTTCAGCACTTGGCCAACCAGACATTCATGTCTTTACTTCTATGAGTACTGAACAATGCCTCTTAGTTGTTTCCTCATGCTATTTTATGGCAACTGATATATGCTGGAAGATAGAATTATCATTATGTGCCATGTGGGTAATCCTGAGCAATCATAGTTTGCTACTGACAGCCTCTATAAACACTGCATAGTTAGCTGGAAGTCTCTGTGGTGAAGTGGTCAAGCCGTCTGACTCTGGCTCCAAAGGTTGTGGGTTCGAATCCGGGCCACGTCCTTCGGTTCACAAGTGCATTTTTTCGGAGACTCTTGTGGGTCATCGCTTGAGCTATGGAGTTCATGCTTTGTGTGACCTTTCCACTCCGCGGAAAGAGACTGAGCCATATGGGATAAAAACCCGGTGCAATGAAGTCGACCCTGTTGACTTTTAAGCGACTTTTAATAATAGTTTGCTAAATGACATGATCACAATAGGTCAAAACAGTGTATCTCATCAGTGAATTTTAACAGAGAAGCCACAAACAACAAAAAGCACGATTTCTTGCCTGGCATATTTGGCCGTAATCTCGTCAGGTGCATACTGTAGAGTTCTATATATACACTGCATAGTATGAAGTGAAAAAACTTTGGCTAAAATACTAAATACATAGTCACTGATATTGTTTGAATGTGAAGCATTAACGATTAGGTGATTCCAGCCATTGCTAAGCAAACAGAAGGACTTCCTTTTAAATCTTAGACTACTGTAGGTATAACATACTCCACATTTGAACAATATAAATTTGCAGAAATGATGCAAAATATTGTTTATGGCATCTGTGCTTAAAGATCACAAAAGTCTTCGACCAGGTCTGTGTTCCTGCCACAAATGTACCATTTGGCCAAGCTAAGTTAACAATTGTAAGTAAATGACCGATGCATGATTGTAGCTACACATTAGTCAACAGAAGGCCTTACCCGCATGGCTAAAGGTAGAAATGGTGCCAGAGCATCCAGGTGAGGGAAGTCAGGCTCTGTGGGTAAAATAAATGACACAAGTTAGTCATGGATGAATAATTGAAGTACATCTGCTAAATGTACAAGGGGATTCAAAGGAAAATCTTAAATGTTTTTGTGTGTGTGTGTGTGAATATATTCTGAAAAAGTAAATGACAAATGTATCATTTTTCGATGTAGGCGCCACTGCATTCAATGCAAGTCTTCCAGCAAGAATAAAGTGCTTGAATTCCTGTATAAAAATCATTTCAGGGGTCACTATTCTGTGTGCCTGACTCAGTCGTGAACAGTCTTTCGCATTCTGTTTCGAAACTTCCTACTCCACTCACACGTTTGTTGGACTGACAGGCATGCATCGCCATCCTGGACGTTCATTCACTGATGAATTTCTATAAGTTTCACCCCTTCACTGATCAAAAATGGATAATTGAACGCAGCCCCTCTTCGGTGCATGTCAAAAGTGGGTCGGCCATCATTAAACTGTCCTTGTGACATCACTATGTTCGTCTGCACAGTGATTTCACATGCTTAACACTCTTGACATCCTTAACAACAATAGTAACAAGTTACAAGACAATGGCATGGTTATTGTAATTTCTATCATACTTTTAAGGTTTTTATGTGAATCCCCCTCGTATAAAGTAAACAAGCTTAAAGTATTAAGTATATCAGTATGTATTTAAGTAGATCAAGGGTATCAGGAAAAAAAAACCACCCTCTTTGGAATATACTTTTCACTACTACTGAGATATGCTTTTTGTGATTAGGATGGTGGTATATAAATTCAGTCACGCTCAGAAGGTGGCCTCTACAATGCTCGGAGATTGAAGGCCAAGATAGATTACATACTGAGTGTGTGAGATGTCAGATGGTGCGTGATGGTGGAAAAGACCATGTGTTCACATGCATCCATTGTGCACAAACATTTATCACGTGAATTGGTTGTTAAGTCACATTGGGTTGTAATTATTATGTCTTTGTTGAAGCACAAATGTAACAAACTATCGTCTGCAAGTCGGCATGGTGCCAGTGTGTAGATGGAGGGTATCAGGGAATTAGGCCAATAGAGGGAAAAATTTTTGGATGGTTTGTCATAGTGACATGGAAGAGATCGGGAGTTGAACTTGACAAGAATGCAGAGGACAGATCTTTGTGAGTATCCAGGTGAGGAAAGTCAGGCTCTGTGGGAAAATTAATTGACAGAAGTTAGTCACGGATGAAGATTGAAGTACATCTGCTAAATGTATAAAGTAAATAAGCTGAAAGTACGACGTTTAGTTTAGTTTAGTCGACGGATCAACATCACGGCACACGGGTGTAACCCATAAGTGCTCCGTTCTACTCCTAACTCAAACCTGAGTCCGGAGAAGCTCAGCTCAATGCATGAACTCCGTAACACAGGCGAGGATCCTGAAATACTTTGGGTAGATTTTTAACTGGAAATTTTGCCCGGGCAACGCCGTTAGGCTACTCTTTTTCGATGTCCAACCACCAAGGGATATTTTACATGCGCAACAATACACACGGGCATCCGATCTCACTACCCAGATACCAGGGAAAATTTTGTTACTAGAAGCCCACGTGAAAAAATCCCGGTCCTCACCAGGGCTTGAACCCGGGACCTCCAGCCCAGCACTCGAGGCAGACACCATACCTCGAGACTCAGGCCCCCCCCCACCCCCGATTAAAGTATGACGTTTATCAGTTTATCAACTAACTATGTGAAGTATATTAGTGGCAGGAGCCAAGTGAACGCATGGCAAGTTTTTGAGCATGCAGCATGCGCTGAGTGAGACTGCATGCATCAACTAAACGGTAGAGTTGAAAATACTCTTGAAAGGGGCAATTGAGCTGAGACCGTGACAGGAAAGCCAAGCTGGCGATGACAAGTGATATTGCTGCCATGTGCATGTTGAGTAAGAGATATATTATTTTATATTATTATTTTAACAAGAGATAACATGACTGTGAATTGCACTCTTGGTTTGATGAGAAATTATAGGATGTGAAACCTTTTGGTCTTCTATGTAGACCTTTCATAATTCAGTGTGTTGCTTGTGTTTTCAGCATGAGGAGGAAGACATCAAAGGCCTGTATAGCATTTGTGTAGTACTTCAACAAATTACCATAATAACAAAGATAGGACTTCCAGTCCCCAACATGGAGGATATGCATTTGAACAGTTAAAGCCTCTGGAGTATTTATGCTTGTGGCTATGGTTTGCATTCACATTTTCCTCATGTTGGACTGGTAGTGCATGGTTCCATCGCCCTGCTACTGAGCTGAGTGTGTGGCGTGACACTGTGAGCTGTGAATTTCATGTTGAATGTTTTTACATCTGTCCGCAGTTGTTTGTAGCATGAACTGCATGTTCGGAATGATGGTGGCCTGTCACTGTACTGACTGGATTGCCTTATGCAGTAATGTTTGGCTGTTGGTTTTCTAGTGACTGCCACTTCCATCGACGATGAACTGTATTTTTCATGGAGGACCTTTGTGTTGGCATTCTGGAAGCAGCATTATGCATAGTATACCTGTGCAGGCTGTTGGTTTGTCGAGACTCCTGTTTGTTCCATGTTTCACATGTGGCAGTGAGGAGCATTTTATGTGATTTTCACTGGCGCAGGAAAAGAGCATAACGGGGACAATTCATAGCCGTGAAGTTGGAACCGTGACTAATCACCATAATAAACATCAGTACAAACCATTATATGGTGGTAAAATAACAATGAGCAAGAATACCTAGCTGTTCCGTTTTGCATATCCTTTATAGGACATCGCTGTCAACACCAGCATCTTTCAGCTGTATGTTGATTTCTTGGCAAGATTATGCTCAGTAGTTTGCCATTGCTTTCTGAGCGGCCGGCTCACATACCCGTAAGTTATCGATGTGATTTGAACCACTGCTGATTCTCACCATCATCACGTTACCTACGAGAGTATACGAGATTACGGAGAGAAGTTGCTAACCTCTAGGCCAGGAAGCCAGCAAGAATACCTAGACAATGTAGAATAAATGAGACAAGAGCACGATACAGGTCAGAAGATTGGATCTACAGATGCAGGCCAGCAAAGAAACAAGATTAATTCAGCATAGCAAAGACATTATCCTACCCTCCTATGATCTCCAGAATTACCATAATCACATGCTGACGACCTTAACCATACTCCTGACCTAACGACCCCTGACAATCAGTATGTACATAAGTAGATCGATCATGTCAGGGAACTAGGTATATAGAGGGGAAAATGGGCTGGATGGCTTACCACAGTGACATGGAAGACAATCAGTGGTCGAACTGAAAATGCGGGAGATTCACTGGTCAACCTTCACTGTGGAGATGACACTTGAATGAATGATAATCTACATATTAAAAATACTGCATATCACTTTTTGGATTAAACAACCCAAGAAGACAAATGAAATGAAAAGTCACAGAATTTTTATAACCAATTACCAGCACATTTCATCATCATCATGTGCCATGCTGTTCAGGCCTGTGTTCACGTCTGATTATGGCATTTGATCAGGCCATCCAAGTATTTATTACTCTGTGTTTCTCTTGCTCTTTTCCCATCAAGACTGCCAGTTGTCACTAAGTACCAGTATAAATAATGGTGTTTGCCGAAGTAAAATTTGAGGAGAGACATCATCTGCCATGCGAGTTGACAAGGTATGCAAAGAAAAAAGTTCAAACAAACAACACACAAAAGTACCATTCATTCATTCAGTAGCATGTACTTTGCAGAACCTCGCTCCCATAACAACTTTCCGGAAAACTTTTCTGTCATAAGCAAGATGTCCCGCACCACAATTTATTCAGTTTGAGTTTTTGAAGAGCAATAGATATTCACCTTTTAATCTCTTTCATTGTGTCACCATTGTTGATAATTAATAACACAAGATATTCACAATTTTCCACCACCTCCAATTTTTCCCCATTAACATATATGTCTTTCTCCATGTTAGTTTTATATGTATGCATTATCTTTGTTTTTACTATGTTAAGATATAAAGAAAAGTACCAGTAAAAATAATTGTGTTTGCTGAAGAGTTTCCCCACAGCTCAATGAAGTGAACAATGTCCCCCATACGTAGTGACGGGTGTCCGGCAAACAGGATACATGGCGTATGGAAGTCTGTAGTCAAGCCAGCTGAAAATCAAATTTTTACAGTGATTTATGAAAACAATAATATATTTTCTTGAACAACAAAATAAATGATTACAGTGTTAATACTAATACACAGTTTTGGATCATATTGCTAACTACTTTAGTTTATGTTGTGTAATTTCTGCAGTATGTACCTGACGAGATGCAGTGAAATATGCCAGGCAAAAATTGTGCAATCTATTGTTTGTGTCTTCATTATTCATACTGCTTGTGTTAGCACAAAAGTTAAGAGCATTTTAAACTAATAGTTCGTAAGGACAATATATCTAAATCTGTAGAATGGAACGTATAGAGGCGGTCACATGTATATCTAGTAACTTTGTCTTAAAATGTTCTCTAGACAGCTTAGTTAGTACCCTGTGAAAGAAAGGTACTCCATGGTACGATTTCCATTTTTAACACAATGGCACATACAATGTCTTGTAAACAATATAAAATAACACAAAGTAATGCAGCTTCACATAACAGAATTACGACACATACAGGACGTTGCAGCGACTAGCCTTCATCAGCAAACAAATACATACACAAAACAGAACATATAGTCACAGAGAAGACCCTCCGGTAACTACATTGAGGCGTGACAACGGAATGAGAAGAATAAAAAGATGAAAAAAATAAAGCAATGAAGAAAAAATGAAAAGTTTGAATCTAGTCGCTGCAATGTCCTGTATGTGTTGTAATTCTGTTATGTGAAGCTGCATTCTCATCTCATCATGTTCCTCTTGTAAACAGCGGGAGAGTGCCAGCTTATGGGTACTTATGTGAACTTATGTGAAGCTGCATTACTTTGTGTTATTTTATATTGTTTACAATTTCACAGCTTTACCGCAGTCCCACCAAATTTTATTCATATTATTCAATGTCTTGATATGCTAGATGCAACCCAGAGAGATTCTGAACTGATTCAGTACCACAGCATCATGAATTCCAAATGGGACCTCCAATTTAAACAGAAGGACATTATATCATCATACTAGGATCATTGTGTCCTTTTCCCATGGTATCTTCCACAATTTCAATGCTCAGCGAATGGAAATTTATGTGATGATACTTGTTCATGTGACTGTGCACCATGTTTGGTCCAAACCTATTTTGTGGTTGGCACTGAATCAGGTCAGACTACAGGCCTACATGGAGTTGGTTGACTGGTTGTGAATCCTGTGAAAGTCTGCGAGTGTTAACTCTTAAGTCTGATGCACCAGCATCCAGGATGCCTGAGCCCTGAACAGAAAGTGCATCTTTGGGAGTGAGGCTGATGTAGAGATGATTCTCCTGACCCAGTAACAAAGAAACATCTCCATGATGGAGTCCCACAACAATTCCTGGTATCCGTTTTGGGCTGGCTCAACCTGGGGGTCAGGTCAATTGCTTCGTCAATGCCCATCTTGATGGGGATTTAACCACACGATCACCAGCAGGCAGGCAAGCACGCCAGCCGCTGCCCTACCATGGAGCCCACTTCTTCTGTGTTATGTTTGCTGGCTTTCAACTCAAGCATAGTCCACACATGTGTGACTACTTCTAGTGCCCTGGGCTGATGTGTGCATGTAGATTAGCTTTCCCTACTATTTCCCACTGGCTATGTAGCTGATGGTAGGTGGGTCCACTGGCTATGTAGCTGGATGGTAGCTGGGTCCACTGGCTATGTAGCTGGATGGTAGCTGGGTCCACTGGCTATGAAGCTGCTTGGTTGGTTGGTTGGTAGGTAGGTTGGTCCTCTGACTATGTAGCTGGTTGGTTGGTTGGTGGGTAGGTTGGTTGGTCCTCTGGCTATGTAGAATGTTAGTTGGTAGGTTGGTAGGTCCACTGGCTATGTAGCTGGTTGGTTGGTAGATAGGTCCACTGGTTATGTAGCTGGTTGGTAGGTAGGTCATCAGGTTATGTGGCTGGTTGGCTGTTGGTAGGTAGGTAGGTTGGTCCACTGGTTATGTAGCTGGTTGGTTGGTAGGTAGGTCTACTGGTTATGTAGCTGGTTGGTTGGTAGGTAGGTTCACTGGTTATGTAGCTGGTTGGTTGGTAGGTAGGTTAGTCCACAGGTTATGTGGCTGGGTGGTTGTTGGTAGGTAGGTTGGTCACCTGGTATGCGGCTTGTTGGTTGGTTGATAGGTTGAGAGGTAGGTAGGTAGATAGGCTGGCTGGTTCACTGGCTATGTAGCTGGTTGGTTGGTAATATGTGACCCTTTGGAAAATTAAGTTTTATCACGTTAAGTCTGACACACCGCTATTCAGCTTGAAAAGGGCTAGCATCTATCAGAGCAAGATAGATGTAGTGGCTTTCCAGCCAACATGGAGTGAAAGCACCATCTTCACGAGAATTTCAAGTGATTACCACAGCAGACAACATATTTTCAACCAAGCAGTCAAGGCAATCTAGGTACTTTCATAAAGTGACTAACATAACAGATAATATATTCTCAATCAAGGCAATCTGGGGGTATTAATTGTGTCAGCTAAATAAACTCACTGTGAATGCTGGAGAAGTTTTTTAACCTTCCTTTGCTGAGAAGCTGTAGATACAATATAAAATAAACAATTAGAGTATGTTTACTGGCTTAGTGACTCTGTTTCATTTTATTTAAATTTTTTGTTTGGGTGTTCACTCACTTTGAACCCAAGCATAGTCCATACACATGTGCATACTTCTAGTGCACTGGACTGGCGTTTGTGTGTTGATTAGCTTTCCTTATTACCAGTGTCCCTCGCCATCAGGCGAACCCACTCCAACTGCTGAGGTACTTGTAATTTACATCCCCAAGTCAAGGATGAGAAATCAACATTTTGAAGTGTTTTTATTTTCATTGCTCATAAAAGATGTTATTGTACTCCACAATCATGGATATGTTTGTTAGTTGTATGTCCTTTACAGGATGTCACAGTCAACCCCAGCATTGATTTCTAGGCAACTTTGCCATCGCTTTCTGAATGGCCAGCACTCATATCATTGTATGAAGACCAGCTCCAGGCGGTCTACTGACTTCCAGGGTCTGAGCTCATACTCACCAAAACCTGTCTTTATGTCCACGTGGGGCATTCTGGGCAGACACAAGCCTAGCTAACAAAAGGAGGACTGACCAATTTTTCTACTGTAATGAAGCTGGTTGAGAACAACAAACAAGTTTCACAGTTAGTTAGTTAGTCGCGGTACCAACTTTATGGTAAAGGGTTGCCCCATTATGCTTCATTCCCATGCCAACGAATATCACACAAAATGCTTCTCACTGCCCCGTGTGAAAAGTGGGAAAGCTGGAGTTTCAACAAACCAATACCCTGCACAGGTATACCATGCATAAAGCCGGTGCCAGAATGCCAACATAAAAGTCCGCCACAAAAAATACAGTTCATTGTCGATGGAAGCAGCAGCCACTAGAAAACAAGCAGTCACACATTACTGCATAAGGCAACACAGTTAGTTCAGCGACCAATTTTCTGAACATGCAGTTCATGCTACAAACAACCGAGGACATATGTAAAAGCACTCCACACAAAATCCATAACCCAGTGTCATTCCACGCACTCAACTCAGTACCCATGGCAATGGAACCGTGCACTGCAAGTCCAACATGAGGAAAATGAATAAGCAAACACTAGCCACAAGCATAACCACTCCAGAGGCCTTAACAGCTCAATCACCTATCCTCAATGTTGGGGATCAGAAGTTGTTTCATAGTTAACTTAATCATATCTTGTGGTGAGTTGACATGGAGCACCCTAGACATCTGACTGGCTAATAAAGGAAGGATCAGCCAAGTTCTTAACTGTGATGAAGCGTGTTGAAGACTACAAACTAGTTCTACAAGGAATGTCACAATATGCTGTGATGAGCTGACATTGTGAGAACTCGTGTGTAGGGGAAACTCTGCACCACCAGGTACAAACATAAGAGCAATGCTCTACACACATTCCAGAGTCCCATTGTGACAAATCTGTGTGAAAGGAATGTTTTGGAGGGAAAGAGTGCAAGAGGAAGACAATCTCATATATGGGTGGACAACAGCATGAGGCTCAGCTGGAAGAAGTCTGTGCGGATGCACAGTGAAGATACAGGATAGAGGCTTTTGAAAACTCATATTAGCTGGCCTAGGCGATGGCACTTGAAGATGATGATGGCACTTGATAATGATACTGATGGCATTTGATGATACTGGCACTTGATGATGATGACATTGATGGCCTTTGATGACACTGATGGCACTTGATGATAATTATCCTGGTGGCATATGATGATGATAATGGTACTTGGTGATAATGGCACTTGATGATAATGATGTCATTTTATAATAATGGCACTTGATGATAATGATGGCATTTTATGATGATGACACTTGATCATAATAATGACACTGGATGACAATGATACTGATGTCATTTTGTGATGATGGCACTTGATGATAATGACACTTGGTGATAATGATGCTGATGGCACTTGATGATAATGATACTGATGACACTTATGATGAATGATGATGACTGCCCCTGAAGATGATGGCACGTCTGCAAACCAGTTACTGAATGCCCAAATGACACTTGTCCATGACATACTTATTAAAACAGTGTCTATGTCAATTATGTGATGTCAGGTCTTAGTTAGATATGACTGAGCTACAGTATGACAGTAGACCTTACTACCTGTTTCTGTTAGCACCAAATGTTGGGTGACTCTTACGAAAACCGACACCCCACACTGTGCCAATGGCTTCGGGTGGAGGAGCGCAATTGGGAGTGTACAAGCTTTATCCTAATGCGAGGAAATGCAACCTAAAGACTGAATGTCATGGCAGGGCAGACCAGGCCCTAAGCCTTGGTTGGCAACTGGTCTAGGATCGAAGCTCCGACAGGCGGACAGTTAGAGCATTGCATTGCTGATCCGGCAGCTTGTCTTGTTCCAGACGTATTGGTTACCTTTCCTCTGGAGTACACTAGACATGCAGAGAGAGGGACCATGCTGCATGGACAACATATGATCCCTAAATTCAGCCCAGGCTTTGTTATGGAGAGTTATAACTACATTTTACAAACTATCGTCTGTAAGACGGCAAGGTACCAGTCAGATGTCAATGATGCCTACAAACAACAGAGACAGACATTCCCCCATCACACTTCCCCACTACTTACATCAGCGTGGGGGAACGGACATTCAGGTAAGAACACCTTTGACTGTTTACCGGAGGACAACCTGCAATTTAGAAACAAACATACATTTCAAAACTTCCTCTTCAGAGGTTAGTGTTTGGTATGTGTCAATTTCGGCTTTGGTCATGTGTCTGAGACCTTCACCAGCCCAAGACTGTCTCTCTCAAGGTTGCTTCTGTTGATCTCTACAACAAGGTAGTCAAGCCACATGTCACGCACATTGAGGCCATGGGATAGTTTTAGGATATTGTCATTCAGACCACGAGTGTGATGTCTCGGGAGATCCCTGGAGGTAATCGTTGGAGTTACAGAGTGTGTACTTTGTGCTGTGATCTCAGTGGGTGGCCTGCTGTTCTGCAGAACAAACTTTATTTTCAAAGGGATAAGAATTGGGGGACCGTCTGACATTCCGCCCTTTTTATCTCTCTGCTTTCATACATAATTTCATCCAAACATAACTTATGAAACTAATCTTAGACTACAGAAAGAATATGCAACATAAACGCATGGAAAATATACAATAATCAATAATACATAACTCACTAAAACTAATTCTTGATATGGCAATTATAATTAGCTAAGGTAGATGTAACATACCACAGTTAGGGGAATGTTTATTATGCTAGTTGTCCTTTGAGATACTTATTATTTTAAGTAGTGAATCACATTGCTGATTATGTAAGTTGGAATAACCAATATAAGATATGAAACATTTCATCATTCTGTGCAACACATTATTAAGAAATGCGAAGTAGCTTTTTGTCACATAGTCAATGAAGGTCAGCAAGGCTGAATGGATAAGACCGTTCGCTCTTAAACTTCCAGTGTCTGATGCCAATGTATCAGGTTCAACTCCCTACATCGGTCAGTTGGACTAGAGCATGGCGAGCCTGGAACAGTTCCAAGGGCACTGACCCTATATTATTTCATCATCAGTAAATGATGCCCTAGATACCCCCTGTCCAACGACTCCTGACATACATATCATCATGTGCCATGCTGGTAAGCGTGAGAGGTCATGTTCTGCCATCTCACACGATCACCAGAGTCGTGGGTCAGCTCTGTGTTTTTCTCCCTACCATGCCATGTGGTCAAGCCATCTAGATATTTACTTCTCTGCCTTCCCCTTGTTCTTTTCCCCTCAATCTTGCCAGATGTCACCAAGTTCTCTAGTCTTGTTTTCTTGTCATAACATGCTAAAAATGTGACTGTCAACGTCTAATTTCTTTAATCAGTTTGCGGCTTTCATTTGCCTCTTGTAGGACTTGCTCATTGGTTTTTCTGACTGTCTATGGTATTCTTTCCCTGATACATACAAATATAATATATACACACACATTACCCCTGTCTACTCAAGTTAGACACAAAAGAACCTCTAAATCATACCAGCCTCCGATACTTTCAGTGATACACTAAACATTACTTAACTTACCACTCAGCGAAGATGTTGGAATATGCCAGCGTGCTGTCTGACACTGGAGACAGGAAGTACATCGGCACACCAGACAGTCCACACTGGTCTAGATGTCCCGACAGGCATTCAAACAGGTCAAAGGTTACCCCAGATGCATAGCAGGGAACTAGAACATTCCCTCCATTCTTCACCGTCACAGCTGTGGACATTTTTGTAAGAAGAAAAGTTATGACGATGTGGGATCAAGTTAGCTGCATATCCGTTACATAACTTCACAGCCAGTGTTTGTTGGCTGTTTGTGATTTCTTGGCAAGTTTATGTTCAGTAGTTTGTCATTGCTTTCTGGACTAACAGCACACACAGCATTGTATGGAAAACAATGCAAGGCATTCTACTGTCAAATCGCCCAAAGCTGTGTTTCGAACACAATATGCAGATTTATGAATTGAGTTCATAAGCCCTTTGCAACAGAGGCAGCTTTGTAGAATAGGATGTGTGTACCGTTAGATTTTCGACCTAGTATTGTTGGTTGGAAGCATGTGAGTTTTAACTCTTAAGCCAGACTACCAACCTAGAACATGGGTGTGACTACCAACCTAGAACATGGGTGTGACTACCAACCTAGAACATGGGTGTGACTACCAACCTAGAACATGGGTGTGACTATCAACCTAGAACATGGATGTGACTACCAACCTAGAACATGGATGTGACTACCAACCTAGAACATGCTGTGACTACCAACCTAGAACATGGATGTGACTACCAACCTAGAACATGGATGTGACTACCAACCTAGAACATGGGTGTGACTACCAACCTAGAACATGGTGTGACTACCAACCTAGAACATGGTGTGACTACCAATCTAGAACATGGTGTGACTACCAACCTAGAACATGGGTGTGACTACCAACCTAGAACATGGTGTGACTACCAACCTAGAACATGGGTGTGACTACCAACCTAGAACATTGATGTGACTACCAACCTAGAACATGGGTGTGACTACCAACCTAGAACATGGGTGTGACTACCAACCTAGAACATGGGTGTGACCAAATAATTTAAAATAAAAAAAAACTTTCCAACCACTGCATTTATAAGTCTCTAAGTTCACCCCAGGCTCCATATATCAGTTGACTCTGTTCAACTACCAAGTGCCATGTTCAACATGTGCAATCTGAGCAGGGGTCCTCCTAGATTTTTGTCCTTATCAGAGAAGGTTAGATGTCCAATCTACTACTCCAGGATTAGGGGTGTAAAAAGCAAAAATAAAATATTAACTGATTTATAACGTTAAAATTATAGTCATTAGTTGAGGTTCCAACTTCACAGCAAAGGGACACTCCATACTGCTCTGCTCCTATGCCAGTAAATATCACACAAAATGTTCCTCACTGTCACATGTGAAAAGCAGAACAGACAGCAGTCCCAACAAACCACTGCTGGAATCACACACACGACAGTCCAATAAAATTACAGTTCATCGTTGAAGTGGCATTCACTAGAAAACAGCACACACACTATTGTATAAGGCAAATTCATCCATCATGTGCCATGCCGGTAAGCGTGGGCGGACGGTCATGTTCTGCCATCTCACTCGATCACCAGAGTCGTGGATCAGCTCAGTGTTCCTGTCTCGACCATGCCACAAGGCCAAGCCATCCAGGTATCTGTTTCTAGGTCTTCCCCTTGGTTTCTTCCCCTCGATCTTGCCAGTTGTCACTAAGTTCTCCAATTCATTTCTTCTCATAACATGCCCAAAAAATTTTGACTGTCTACGTCTAATGACTCTAATCAGTTTACGATCTTCATTTGTTTCTTGAAGGACTTGTTCGTTGCTTTTTCTATCTGTCCATGGTATTCTTTGCATTTTCCTCAGAAACCACATTTCCACAGCCATTAGCTGTTTTTCAGCTTGACTGCTTATTGTCCACGCTTCACATCCATACAAAAGTATAGGTTCTATGTAGCATCTCAACACTCTTTTTCTCGTTTCAATTGATATCTTTTTGTTGGTCAGTATGTTTTTCATTTTGCAAAAGGCTACCTTCGCAATGGCAATTCTTGTTCTAATCTCTTCAAGCAATAAGGCAAAACAGCTATATCAACCAGCTGTCCGCCATTTTTCTGAACATGCAGCTCACAAGACAAACCATTGCAGACAAAAAATATTCCACATGAAATTCACAGCTCACAGTGTCGCCCAATACACTTAACTCAAGCGTGACGGAATCACTATTCTATCAACTCACCAGCATTGACACAGAACTCTCCTATCATTGGATCTGGCAATGATAAAGGCGTTTGTGTAAAGCAGCTCAGAATCAAGATGTCTGCATTCTTGAGTGGTGCCTGATCCATTGGCTGAGTTAGGGAGAAAGAAAAATACAACATAAACCACCATAAGGTAACATAGTTGAGTTGAGCTGAACTAAGAACTGACATCATTGCACTCAGGACATTCCCACATATGCTCTAAGAATGGACATTTGGTCAACATGTTCAAATACAATGGGGAACAGTTTGTAGCGGTTATTGGCAGAGAAAAGCGACACAGAAGATACCATTTGGGCTTTCTCCATGCACTAACACAGGGTTGTGCAGTGATTTTGGCTGTGTATTGCATTATAAGTGGTTTATATATTATAGAATGTTCTGGTTTATATATTATAAGTGGCGTAGGGCAAAGAGATTGATTGATTGATTTAAGAACCGACATCACAGCATTCGGGGCATTCCCATAAGCGCTCCGTCCCCATCCTCAGAAGCCAGCGAAGAGTTCCAACACCAATAGTACCAGTAGCAATCTGATTATATGTGCGTCTCGCCTTTCCTCTAAGCGTCGAGCATCGGCCAGATCCCCTCGTCACTCCTCGCTGTCGCATTCTTGCCAGACCATGGTGATCCATTTGCTCCTCCGAGGTGTACACGTGCTCCCACAAGGCCGCAACCACGTCTGCCTTATCATGCATCAATACTCCACCAAGTTTTGCAGAGCCAGCCAATCTGTCTGCCTGTTCATTCCCCAGCACACCAGCATGCCCCGGAGAAAAGATCCAGACGATGCTTGCCACCCGTGACTTCCGAAGCGAAGCAAGCCACTCTGCACGAAGCTTGCCTGTCCTCACCCTACTCAGCATGCTTTCTGAGTCAGTTACAATCACGATGTGTGTGTGTATCGTATTCTCCATCCAGCGGAAAGCTGCACTGACTGCCTCCACCTCCATTCTTAAGCTAGATGTTGTGGTATCATATGCCAGGCTCTCCTGCACCAAACGTCGACCATTAGCCTTTGCCAAGAACCCCCAGGCACTTCTACTACCTCTCAACACCGAACCATCTGTGTAGATAATCACATCACCCGGGCGAGCATTATCCTGAATTAGTTGCTGGATTTCCACTTCCGTGGCCCCTGCTGGCCACTCCCTGCTCAATGTGATTATAACTCTGCACAAGTCTAACTGCTCCGCTGGCACTCTGACCCACTCCTCTCCTCGCCTAATGTTCTCCAAGATGCACACCTGTCTGATCGTATCCTCCGCCTGAGCCATCCATGATTTCCCTCTTATCAGTCGCTGGCCCTTAACTGCGTCCAGCGCCTCATGCAACGGGTGATCTGTGTCAGCAGCTACTCTGAGGTATGCCTTCGCCTGCATCACCTTGAGCCTACCAGCAACAGTCGGCAAACCAAGGATGTACCGCATACACACCACTGGGGTGTCTCTGGTGCATCCCAGAATGACCCGCATAGCCTCGTTCTGTATGCGCTCCAATCTCACCAGCTGACTCTTTGAGACAGTGAGCAGTCCTAGTCCATAATCAATCACTGAGAGGATCAAGTGCTGGTATAGTCTGAAAAGCATTCTCTGCTCTATGTCTATTGCAGCCATAGTTTTATGTGCGTTGAGTCCCTTTTGAGATCTTGTCACAACCGTCTCCACATGATCCTTGAAGGACAGGCTCCTGTCAAATGTGATTCCCAGATACTTGTTTGTTCTCTCTGTTGACGCTTCCACCATCTATCGTGAGGCTTGGAACATCAGCTCTCACAATCCTGTTGTCCAGAGAACACCACAAAACAGCTGCCTTTTCCGGGTGGATGGCAGCACCCATTTCAGTGCACTAGTCAATCACTTTGTCTACTGTCGCCTGCAACTCCTGGGCTGTTTGCTCCCTATCTCTCCCCTGCCTATATGCAAGAATATCATCTGCAAATGTTAGTATCCTTCCAACCCCTGGTGCTTCTAGGTTTGCAATTTTGCTCGTATACATGTTAAAGAGCACCGGTGAGATTGCGGATCCCTGTGGCAGTCCCGGAGTTAAAATATGTGGCTCTGAGGTTCGTGCACCCAGACGGAGAGCAATTCGACGAGAATGCAGGACGGCCGCTATCCAGTTCACCAACCAGGTTAAAGAGAGAGGGATAGTACCTCACGGTGAGTGGCAGCCATATCCTAAGGGATAGACCAGGATCCTATTTGGTTCTTATCTCTTTACCTAGCTCATGTATGGCTCCACGAATATCACTTGTGTATGGCAGTGGCCACAGGACGGTCAACAGTCTTGGCTGACTGGCTAAACTACATGAGTGAAGTAGGGGAAATATCCTACTAAGGGAATGTGCATCCCTAGTACACAAAGACTGGGACAGTGGAGAAGGCGGATGAATCTAAATAGATCAACGGCTCCAAAAGCGAAACAGAAGAGTGTGTGGCACACATGAGGTGTGTTCAGGACACAATAGTGAACATGGCTGGCCATCGTGGAAGAGATTGGGACCTCACCATGTAATATCCCAAAGACAGCAAAGGTAATTCAACAATATAGAAGTTCAAAAAAGTATATATGTTTGTTTTATAGACTACAAGAAAGCTTTTGATAGAGTACAACATGAACGACTAATTACATGCCTTCAAGATATAGGAGTAGATGGAAAGGACATCAGACTTATTAGTAACTTGTACTGGGAACAAGTGGCGTCCATAAGATGCGGTAATAACTATTCGTCGTCTATAGAGATAAAAAGAGGAGTACGGCAGGGATGTGTACTGTCCCCAAGCCTCTTCAACCTATACACAGAAAGAATTTTTAAACAAGTTGAAATGCCTGGACTCAACATCAATGGAAGAATCATAAACAATCTTAGATATGCTGACGATACTGTGTTACTAGAAAAAAGTGAGCAAGAGTTGCAAGACCTAGTGGAAGAAGTAAACAGGCACAGTGCAGAATGTGGCTTAGATATTAACATCCAAAAAACAAAAACTATGATAATTAGCAGTGAAAAGGAAAGGTCATCAATGAACATCACAGTAAACAGGCAGATACTAGAACAAGTAACAAGTTTCTCTTCTTGCATGTGGATTAGCTTTCCTTAATACCAGTGTCCCTCACCATCAGGCAAACCCACTCCGACTTCTGAGGTTTTGAGAAGAAATGAACTTGAAAATGTTGTGATAAGCTGGAAAACTCATGGAAAAGTAGCAAGGGGAAGAGAAAGACATAAATGCCTGGGATAGGCTTGGCCACATAAAATAATTGGGACAAGAACACATACCAAGATGAGTAATCATATGAGATGGTTAAACAGGACTATACCCACACCTAGTGGCACATGATGATTATTACTTGTTGCAACTGTGGGATCCTGTGCCAGGAGTTGTATTCTAGGCTTAGGAATAAATATTTTTTGCCCAAGCAGAACCACACAGTATACATGCTAGGATGTTTAAAAAACCCTGAGCCTTTCTGTGGATTGAGCACACATCCCACAATGTGTTAGGCAGACATTCTGCCCATCAGCTACCTTGCTTCTGTGACTGATTGAATAACTGAATGATTATGTGAGCATGCCTGTTACTGTTACAAAGTGACACCATATAACTAAGATTGACTGAATAACTGAATGCATCTGTGATCACAACTGCTACTGTTATGACATCTGCTACTGTTACAAGTCACGCCATATAACTAAAAACACAGTCTGGTTTATCTGGTCATCTCAATCGACCCTCATTCTGACTACAAAACCCATGATACTTATTCTTATTCCATCTGCATTGAGGTAAGCGGGATAAGTGTTGAATATGTGCACTCATTACTGCGGAAAATGCTTTGTACATGTATGCGCATCTTTTTTACATATTGTGTCACAGACTTATGATTCTTATGATTCATCATAAATCGCACGAAATACTAACTAACAGAACACAAACAAGAAGAGATTGTTTCAGGAACTGACTACCACTGACTGATAGAAACACAATGATAGGCACGGACCAAGAGAAGCACAATGAGAGACACTGACCACCAGACACACAATTTCACAAACACATATAAGTAAATATGAATGAGAAGAACGGCCACTTACCCTGGGATGTGTTGTCAGCGTGGATGTCCCTGCTACGTAACAAATCTAGAGACATGAACACAAAATACAACCTGTTTAAATGCAAGCAGTAACACAATCTTATGGGTCAAATGCAGAGATCAAACAATAGACATGTTCGGTCCCATGGTTTGGTTAAGTTACATGTAATCCCATTCTGTTTTTACCATATTTATTGTAACTAAGGGTTGAGTAGGAAGTAAAACCTTGCAGTCTTCTACATTACCAGCACAAACCTGCGCACACATACATGTATATACACAAACATATTTAAAAAAAACACATTTTAAAAGTTTGTTGCATATCCTATACAGGATGTCACAATCAACCCCAGCATTTGTTCGGCTGTTGTGATTTTTTCCAGCAAGTTTACATTCAGTAGTTCGCCATCACTTTCGAAACGACTGGCACTCAAACCACTGTATGAAAACCATGCAAGGCAGTCTGCTTTCAAATCACCTGCAGCATGTGGGATTGTGAATTGCATTCGCAGCCCCTTTGCCACAGTGCCAGCGCTGCATTTATAAACATACTAAACAATACAAATGTACAGACATACAAACAGACATAAACATACAGGCAAACAGACACACACACACACATGTACAAATGGGCAGCTGTGGTGTTGACGTGATTAGTGCAACAGCCTACCAGAACAGTGACTTAGAGTTATGAGGGGGCTTCAAATGAAAACTTTAAAAGTGTGATAGAAATTACAATAACCATGCCATGTCTTGTAACCCTGTGAATATTATTGTTAATGATGTCAAGAGTGTTAAGATCGTGACATCATGGTACAGACGAATACATTGACATGATAAGGACAGTTTAAAGATGGCTGCCCCACTTTTGACATGCACCAAAGAGGGACAGCATTCTGTAATCCGTTTTTTTTTAAAAATCAGTGAAGGGGTGAAACCTATAGAAATTTATCGGTGAATGAAGGTCCAGTATGGTGATGCATGCCTGTAAGTCCAGCAAGTGTATGAGTGGAGTAGGAAGTTTCAGAAGGACGTGACTTCTGTGAAGAGATACAGCAAGTGTTGCATGAGTGGTTACACAAGCAACAAAGAGGATTTTTTTCGTCTGGTATCCAAGCACTTTATCATCGCTGGAGGGCTTGCACTGAATGCTGCTGTGACTACATTGAAAAATGATACATTTGTTCTTTACTTTTTCAGAATATATTCACCACCAAACAAAAAAAATATTAGTTTTCTTCTTTTTACAAAAATTTAAAAAAGGTAAAAACCCATCACACTTCAAAGTCTATTGGGTCTATGGTGTTAGCCACATAATTGTACAGACTATAGACCTACCGGCACTCGATGGATGATGTGGTCAATATCAGGCCGGCGTCTTTTATTACCTAGAACATTTCTGGGTACCCATCTTAGGCTGGGCCAACCTGAGGCCCAGGTAAATTAAAACATAATCCTGAACTCAATGGGGATTCGACCACATGACTGGCAGGTGAACGTGCTAGCAACAGCAATTCTGAGGCTCCCAGAAAAAACAATGTGATTAACAAACAAAGAAAAAAGACAAGAAGTAAACTTACCTTTTCATACTTTGACTGAATAACCCAGTTGCAACTACCAATGCAGCAACCAGAACTGGCTGGAGTGACAGTCAGGGCTCCAAAAATATCCTGTATAAAGACAGATAAATGTCTCTAGATAATTGTTTACCAAAATATCCTGTACAATGGCAGACAAACATCTCAAAATAATTGTTTACTAGAACATCCTGTACAAAGGCAAACATCTGTATTCCCAGCACACAGCAGTGTCAAACCTAAAGGCAGACCCATGGCAGATTCTGTTGTTGGGATGTGAAGTGTGAGGCCTTCACATATTCCAGGCCCATGGCAGATTCTGTTGTTGGGATGTGAAGTGTGAGGCCTTCACATATTCCAGGCCATGGCAAAATGTGATGGCCTGATCAGTTTCCATCCTTGCCCTCCCAAACAATTTCCAGAAAATTCTGAAAACTATCTGGTACCAATTTTGCAAGGCTGGGTCAATCCGTACGGGTTGGAAGTAATCTTGAAATGTCTATGGACTGAACCTGACCACTTAAAATGACAAAACACTATGGAAGAAAAAAAAAATAGCCATGCTACAAAAACCACATGAGACAAAACAATAAACCAGAAAAACAAAAGCAAACAAAACCCATAAATGGAAAATAAAAACACTATAGGAGGCAACAGAAAAATACTGGCACAGAAAGGATATGAAGAGCAGATAGCCCCACCTACCACTTTCTCACTGAACCCCACAAGCTGGACTTTGGACAGAGCCGAGTTGACGTCATGTAGCGTGTACAACTTTCTCCACTGTCGTGGGTTGATGGCATCTCTTAGTGGAGCGGGTAGGTTTCTGTAAATTGTCAACACAAAATGATAACATGAACACAATTATCATCATGTCCCAAGTCATGTCTTAGTGGAGTGGGTAAGTTTATGTCAATTGTTGGCACACAATGATAACATTAACAGAATTGTCATCATGTCGCATGCCTTGTGTTAGTGGAGCGGGTAAGTTTATGTAAATTGTTGGCACACAATGATAACATTAACAGAATTATCATCATGTCCCATGCTGTGTTTTAGTGGTGCAGGTAAGTTTATGTAAATTGTTGACACAAAATTAAAACATTAACGGAATCATCATCATATTTTATAAAAAAGTCACTTAAAAGTCGACAAGGTCGACTTCATTATACCGGGGTTTTATCCCATATGGTTCAGTCTCTTTCTGCAGCATGGAAAGTGTCGCACAAAGCACAAACTCCATAGCTCCAACGATGACCCTCAGGTTTCTCCGAATAAATGCACTTGTGAACTGAAGGACGCAGCCCGGAATAGAACCCACAACCTTCGGAGCCAGAGGCAGACGGCCTGACCATTTCACCCATGTTTTATGCTATGCCTTAGTGAAGCGGGTAAGTTTCTGTAAATTGTCGACACAAAATGATAAAATTAACAGAATCATCATAATGTCCCATGTCGATATGCATGGATAAGTATAGTTTGTCATCTCATCCAATCAGCAGTGTCTTAGACCAGGTCTGTGTCTATGCTCTTGGCATTTTTCTCTGCGTCTTCCCCTTGCTCTGTTTTTATTAAATTTGTCAGTTAACATACAATTTTCATACGTACACAAACACATATATTAGTAGTAGCAACAGCAGCAGCAGAAATAATCATCATCATGCTAACAGTCATGGACGATCACCAAAATCTCGCATCATGTCTGTGTTCTTGTCCCAACTATACCATCTGACCAAGCTATCTGGGTATTTATCTTTGTCCTTCTCTTGCTCCAGTTTTTCATCTGTCATCATATTTTTCAGCTGACATGTACGAGTGTAAGTTAATAAGTAAGTCACAAATGGCTGTAGAAAAATAACTAACTATGATAACAACTTGAAACCTGTTTATTTTTATACATACATTGTCCCTTTATTTCTCAACATAATTTCTACTAACATTGATGCACTTATCCCATTGATCGTTTTATCAGTCCTCCCAAACCGGCTGCGTAGAACTGCATGCCCTATTTTCTAAACCATGTTTTCACTTCACATTCAACTTCAGCGTCATTCACGAAATGTCTCCCGCAAGGTGCATTTTCAGTGGACTTAGCCCCTAGCGATTTCCCACAAAGCGGTGCATAGTTGGGAAGAAAATGTTACGAGGGTGAATCAATAAGTAAGTCACAGTTCTGTGGGATGGCACGTAAGTGAGAACAAGGCACGCAATTTTATGCAGCCGGTTTGGGAGGACTGATAAAACGATGGGATAAGTGCATCAATATTGGTGAAAATTATGTTGAGAAATAAAGGGATAATGTATGTATAAAAATAAACTGGTTTCAAGTTGTTATCATATTTAGTTATTTTTCTACAGCCATTTGTGACTTACTTATTAACTTACCCTCATAGTATTTTTTTTTTTTTGGCATATCCTTTACAGGACATCGCTGTCAACACCAGCATCTTTCAGCTGTATGTTGATTTCTTGGCAAGATTACGCTCAGTAGTTTGCCATTGCTTTCTGAGCGGCCGGCTCACATACCACGTAGGTCACCGATGCGATTCGAACCACCGCTGATTCTCACCGTCATCACGTTAACCACGAGAGTATACGAGATTACGGAGAAAAGTCGTAACCTCTAAGCCAGGAAGCCGGCTCTCATAGTATTAGTAATAGCTATTATGTGCCATTTGGACCTTGAATATGATATCAGGAACACCCCTCTGTCGTGCGTCCACCTTGACGAGGTAGAGGGGCTTCCGCGTTCCAATGACCCCAAGAGCTATGCCGACGGTAGCACAGCTACTGGTAGGGTCACCCATGTCGGACAGGTCAAGGGAGAGGGACCAGACGAAGTGACGCACAAACCTGCTGCCTTGTAGGTAGACTGGGGACAGTCAAAAGCTAGGGAAAGCACCCCAAAATATGCTTGTCGAAATCGGATGTACTGAGCCACAGGCTTGACAAAGCAGTGCAACGTAACTTTATCATTTCATGATGCCACAGATGAAAATTAATCGTTATGGTGCTAATCCCGTGAAGTCCCATCAGGCGGTGATAGTGCCGGGCCCCCTGCCTCGAGGGGGTCCACCCATGACTACTGGTGGTCACCTTCCCCTGTGCTGTGGAGTCAAGGCACAGAGGAGTAGGTTAAGAGCTATTGACCAAATACCAAGGACACTCAACATACTACAGTGGAATGCCGAAGGAGTTTATAACAAGAAAGAATCCCTGACACAGCGTCTTCATAAAGATAGAATAGATGTGGCATGCATTCAAGAGACACACCTCAACGCCAAGCACAAATTTTCAGTCAGGGGATATCAGGCCACACGTTTCGACCGCGAAGGACATAAAGGAGGAGTTCTAATACTTACACGAAATACAATACCTTGCAGCGAAGTATCTGTGATCTCTGACAACCAAACAGAAATTATAGGTGTTGATATAATGATAAAGGACGTGAAAATAAGAATTTACAATCTTTATAGCCCAGCAGATAAGGATCTTACACTCTCAAACATGAAAATAACTGACACAAATTGCATTATTGTCGGAGACTTTAATAGCCGTTCAGAAAGATAGGGATACCCAGATACTGACAAAAGAGGAGATGAAGTGGAGGACTGGGAAATAGACTCAAATCTCCATCTACTCAACAAAGCGGATGACACACCGAGCTTCTACTCCAGAAGATGGATTACCACTTCTACTCCAGACTTAGCTTTCTGCACAGGAGACATCCTCCACAAAATCGATCGCCATGTGCTGGACCAATTAGCAGGTAGTGACCACAGACCAATCAAGCTTGTAATGAATATGGAGTATGTTCCACAGGAGCAAAAGCCCTTGCCCCGCTGGAATTACAAACGAGCAGATTGGGACAGATTTGCCACACTAACAGACAAATATTGTGAAAACATAAATACACGATATGGCAACATGAAGCAAATGGTGGAAAGTCTAAACAGAGCAATAATACAGGCAGCCACTGAGTCCATTCCAAGAGGAGCGAGGAAAAATTACAAACCATACTGGACTGAAGAACTACAAAGTTTGGAGGACAAAGTTGAAGATGCCAGGAAGACAGCAGAGAGAGAACAAACAATTGAAGCGAATACCTCTCTCAAAGCCATCTCAGCAAAATATAAAAGAACAGTAAATCAAACAACAAGAGATCGTTGGAGGGAAAAAACAGAAAACCTGAATTTTGACAGGGATGGAAACAAACTATGGAAACTAGTGAAAGCCATGAACAATGAAGGACCTAGAAACAAACAAATAACAATTAAACAAGGAAATGCCTTGCTTACAGGAAAAAAGGCTGCAAATGCACTAATGGAACACTATGCCAATGCAAACCATATTGATATTACAACTGAACAGAAAGCAATCAAAGACAAACAGATACATCATAGAAATACAGAGACAGCAGCAGAATATATGATGGCAAATCTAACAATGGAAGAAATGGAACAGGCAATGAATACCCTAAAAAAGAAGAAATCACCAGGAAAGGATGGAATCACAAATGAAATGCTAATAGGACTAGGCACCAAGGCAAAGAAGAAACTACTAGCAGTCCTAAATAACAGCTGGAAGAGAGGAATAGTCCCACAGGCATGGAAGGAAGCTATACTAATACCAGTCCCAAAGAAAGGAAAAGACCTGGAAGAACCAAATGGCTATCGACCTATCAGTCTACTTAGCTGTGTAGGAAAATTAATGGAACGCATTATCAATGGCAGGCTAACATGGCATCTGGAAGAAAACAAACTCTTAACACCACACCAAGCAGGATTTAGAAAATACAGATCCACTGAAGATCAAATAACCTATATAGCTCAGGAAATAGAGGATGCCTTCCAAGAGAAAAAGCACACACTAGCAGTCTGGATAGATTTAGAAAAAGCATTTGATAAAGTATGGAAGGAAGGACTGAAAGTAAAACTGCAAGACATGCATGTTTGTGGAAAAATGTATAAATGGATCAGCCACTACCTTGAGAACAGAACTGCCAGGACAAAAGTACAAGGACAAACAAGCAAAATGATGCTGCTGGAGCAAGGTGTCCCCCAAGGAGGAGTTCTTTCACCAACATTATTCCTAGCATATATAAATGACATCACAGAAAATTTTCCAGCCAGAGTACACACATCCTCCTTTGCAGATGACCTAGCCATATGGACATCTGAAGAATATATTAGCACAGCTAACAGCAGAATACAGCAAGCCTTATTAGCGCTAGAGGACTGGTCAAAATCATGGCTAGTGAAGATAAGTGAGGAGAAAACAACATGCACAGTGTTCTCCCTCTCAAATAAACCTCAGCAACCTAAGCTGGTATTGAATGGAAAAATATTGCGCCATGAAGAAAATCCAAACTATCTAGGAGTCACCTTTGATCGTCGCCTGACATGGAAGACACAGGTTGAGAAAAATCGAACAAGAGCAAGGCAGAGAATGGCAATCATGAAAAAGCTTGCTGGTACAACGTGGGGAGCAGATGAGAAAGTTCTCAAGAAGTTATATACTGGACGGGTGAGGCCAGTACTGGAATATGGCATTGCAGCTTGGGCAACAGCAGCTAAGTCAAACTTTAACAAAATAAGTAGAGTCCAAAACCAAGGAATGCGAATTATAACTGGAAGCCTGAAGACAACGCCTATTAATGAACTAGAAAAGATCACTTGTTTACAACCAATGCAGGATAGAAGAGATAGCAGAGCCCAGCAACAAGCAGAAAAATTTAGAAGATTGACAGACCACCCTATGTACAACAGATTTAATGGTTTTGGAAAGGGAAGACTGAAGCGTAGCAACTTTGTAGAAACTGCAAAACAAAGGATTAGGGCAGATCCTATTCTTAACATATCAACAGTCAAGCCCATACACAATGCACACAAGTTCCCAGCTTGGCGACAGCAGCAACTGCCTGAGATGATAGAAAACATTCCTGGTATTGAGAAAAAGAACACTCAGCATGAAACCGAAAGAAGAGAAATAACCCTAAACTACATAAAAGAACATTACCCAAGCAGGAATTGGACCCATGCATATACAGATGGATCAGCCAAAAATTCAATAGAGAATGGAGGAGGAGGAGTTCTCCTAAATTTAAAAAATGGAGTGAAAAAAACACATTCAATGGCAACTGGAAAATTTTCAAGTAACTTCAAAGCGGAGGTAGAGGCTCTGAAAACTGCAGCAGAAATGCTCATGATGGAGGAAAATAAAGAGAAGCAAATAGCTATCTTCACAGATGCAAAGTCAGCTGTCTCAATACTGAAGAGCAATAACAGCACAGAACTAACTGACCTAAGAGCAGCACTCCATGGTCTATGCCAGAAATCCAAAAAAGTTGTAATACAGTGGATCCCATCACATTGCAGTATACCTGGAAACGAAGAGGCTGACAGACTGGCAAAAGAGGGCGGACGACTACCACAGCCTGACATAGACATAACCTATAATGAGGCAAAGAGGTTGATAAAAAGCACTTATAGAACCAAATGGGAATCAGAGCATCCAGGCCATCAGAAGGATGATGCATATTACAAACTCGACCGAAGAGAACAAGTAGCAATCTTCAGACTCCGCACAGGACATAACAGGCTGAAATACCACTTGTTCAATAAACTAAAGATAGGAGATACCGATGAATGTAATTGTAGAACTGGAAAAATGACAGCAAAACATTTGCTGCAGGATTGCCCAACGTATGCAGAACAGAGAAAGATATTTTGGCCCACACCTGCTTCATTTGAGGACAAGCTCTATGGAGATATCAACAAGCTCAAGTTGACCGCAGCTTACTTTAATTATATACAGGTTGACATTTAAAGGTGCATGAAGACCCAGAGGCATGAAATGGAATATTGCGTGGATAGCAAATCCATTATGTGGAAAGTCCAAATCGAAAGCTCGCTGTGTGGGCTTCATAAAAGGTGGAAAAGTGTCCTAGTGGCACGAAATGGAATATTGCTTGGATAGCAAATCCATTACGTGGAAAGTCCGAATCAAAAGCCCATTGTGTGGGCTTCATAAAAGGTGGAAAAGTGTCCTAGTGGCATGAAATGGAATATTGCTTGGATAGCAAATCCATTACGTGGAAAGTCCGAATCAAAAGCTCACTGTGTGGATGTCATCTGCAGACTGCATACTTCTGGTTTCCGGAAGAACAGCCTATGGTGAACGGAAGGCCCAATATACGGAAGTGAGGCTAAGCAGCCATGTGCAGGACGTGACGATTCCTTGGGTGAGCCCAGTACCAGAGCGCTATGTATCGGCTCTGCAAGTATGGAAGCCTCCTTGAATGGCGGGGAATGCCCATGGTCTGCCCCTGCCTTCCCTTGAGGGCTGACCAGGATCTTTGGCTGTTCTATATGGACCAGCTGGGATGGGGGATAACACCACAACAGTGAGAGTCAAACGTCCTAAGAAATCCCCGGGAAGGTTAACCCGGTCAACAAATGCCCGCAGAAGTCGGATGTGTCGGCCTAACGGCGCAAGAACGCAGCTCTGCTTTAAACAGGCACAACGCAATCACATCCGAAAAAAAACAAACTCCGGATGAACGAAGAAGAAGAAGAAGATATCAGGAACATATCTTTCATGGTTGATGTGATTAGTATTACACATATACTGACCCAGATAACTAGACTCATTTTATGAGGATGTTCTCATCCAAAGAGCTGAAATATTAGAAATGATTCATCTCGGCCTCTACTGGTTACACATCACATAAGACCTAACAGTTAAAATTCAGTCTTCCAAAGGTTTGACAAAACAACAGCAACATCCACTCACACTAGTCCTCTTTCTCACACACGCACAAACATTCACACACTAGAAATCATATGATCATACCTGCCATAAAAGACAATAAGTGTCTACATATAGTAAACATATACATGTTATTATCATCACCTACTTGAGAATGTTTTCTTGTTTCCAATGGGAAGCCACAAAAGACTTGGGATTTCTCTCCACATATTTCACCATCTCCTCCATATACTGCCTGTCACCACAAGAAAGTGTAGAAGCGTAATAAATTACGTCAATGAGTGAACTTTAAAATATCTGACAAAATTCCTTAAAATTTTAATTTAAAATTCAACTTCAAATGTTTCATTAAAACAATCAACTTCAAATGTTTCATTAAAAAAATCAACTTCAAATGTTTCATTTAAAAAAAATTAACTTTATAAATAACCATCAACATGGAAGTCAGCATGGTTGAATGAATAAGAGAGCTCGTTTTTAAACTTCTGGTGTGCTGATGCCGAGATAGCAGGTTCAACCTCTACACCAGTCAGTTGGATTAAAATGCTTGACTTCTCTTCTTTATCTTGGGGACGTAAATTACAAGTACCTCAGAAGTCAGAGTGTGTTCACCTGATGGCAAGGGACACTGGTAATAGGGAAATCTAATGCACACATAAAATCAGTCCAGTGCACTAAAAGTTGTAGCACACATATGGACTACAATTGTGTTCAAAGCAAGCTAATGCAACACACAAAACCATCAATATTTTTTTCCCAAAGGACAACCATATGAAACAATCAAACTAAAAATTTAACCATCTTTCCCCAAAATAATTACTATGACCAAAAACTGATAATGCTTGTATGTAAATGAGCCACAAAAACTACTAATTCTTTAAATGTTGAACCAACTCACTACTGGCAACGCTGATCATAATCTGGTATGAACCTAAGGCCTATCCACGTCAATGCGGAAGCACTAGACTCGAGTTTCGCTCTCGTTTGAGCTCGTCAGTAGTGCATATCCTTGACCGGACCCGGAAACAAACCCCGGATCACTGGCATGTGAAGCGGGTGTGTTAACACTAGACCACGCGGCACACGCTGAACACGGCCAAATTATCACAACAGAATATTACGTCACCCATCGTAGGTTGTAGCTCAAGATTTGCCCGATCACCGCGACTGACGTCCGTCAATCGATGTGGACCCCAACGATCAGGTCTTCTCACTGGCAAGGCACGCCAGGCTGCCTAAATTCCAGCGAGCAATAATCAAATTTATTTATTCGGTTGTTTCGGGATTTGAGATTTAAATATTGAGCACAACCCACTACTGGCAACGCTGATCGTATTCTGGTATGAACCTAAGGCCTATCCACGTCAATGCGTCAAAATCCACTAATTCTTTCTCAAGACTGATCTGAACAAAGAAGACACAAACAACCAATTGCACAATTTATTGTCTGGCATATTTTACTTTATGTCGTTGGGTGCATATTACAGAATTAAATAAAGTGAATTGATGAATCTATTTTCTGCTAAAATACCTAACACACACTGTCACCAATACCAGCCTACTGTACAAGCACATGTTACAAAAGGTATTCATAGATTACTTTTGCAAATTCATTATCAACACTTTTTGTTTACACATCAGCGGCTTTCTATATGTATGGCTACAACTTCAGCAAATTTAAACATGCATTTATTGTCTATGTAATACAAGTAAAATGCTTTGTCTGCGTTGACCATGTTGCCAGAGCTCAACAGGTAACTTCACCAATGAAAGAACAATGGTCACTTTACGACAAATCAAACTGTGTCTATCAATTTCAATGTAGGTGCCAAGTACCTACATAGATGGAAAGACACAGAATCAAATAGATGTACACATACTAACATGGGTAGAAAAGACAGTACAAGAATATTCTAGAACTTCTAACAGCAGACAAGTCATAAAACTATCGTGCACCACCTGTTGAGCTCAGGTATGTAATCAACAAAGACAATGCATTCTGCATTACACAAATAAACACATGCTTCATTTTGCTAAAGCTTGCACCATATGCTATCAAAATGGGTTTTGGTTTCCCCCCGTTTGATTACTATGGGCCTGGCCGTCTTCACAGCACTAGAAAATTTGTGTAAGTGACCAGAAATTCAATCTAGAACCAAACTGAGAATTCAAAACAATGCATTCCCATAGTTAATTTGAACACAGAAGCCATAAACAATACACTCCAATATATGCCAGGCAAAACATCATGCAATATTTTGTTGGTGGCTTTTGTGTTAAAACAGAATATTTTACCCTAACGTCAAATAAGTATGGTTGTATGGATTAGAAACATGAAGAATGATATTAAAGTTACTAATGAACCACACACATTCTTTAGTTGGTGCCTACACAGACCAGCAGGGGTATGACAAAATCATCAATGTGCAGTAGTGAAGGTAAATGCTTCGAAACAACAAATGTAACGGGCCGTGGCAAAATGGTCAAGCTGTCTGCCTCATATTCTGAAGGTTGTGGGTTCGATTCCGGGTTACGTCTTTCGTTTCATGAGTGCATTTTTCTTGGAGACTCTTGGGGTCGTTGCTGGAGCTACAGAGTTTGTGCTTTGTGCGACGCTTTCGGTAGGCCGCCCTGCGGAAAAAGACCGAGCCACATGGGATAAACTCTTGGTGCAATGAAGTCAATCCTCTCGAGTTTGAAGACTTTTTGTTAATGTAACGAGCCATGGTGCTCAATTTAGACTTGAAAAATCAAGTTTGTCCTTTCTCTGAAACCCGCTGGAGAAAAGAAGTAGAAGTAGACATCAAATACACATTAGTAGGTCAGCATGGTCGAATGGATAAAAACAAGCATTCTTAAACATCCAGTGTGCTGATGCCAAGGTAAGGGGTTCAACCCATACACCGGACAGTTGGACTAAAATGCTGACCTCTCGTTCTTGATTTGGGGATGTTAATTACAAGTACCTCTGAAATTGGAGTGGGTTTGCCTGATGGCAAGGGACACTGTTAATAGGTAAAGCTAATCCACATGCAAAATTCAGTGCATCACTACAAGAATTAGTGTGTATGGACTACGTTTGAGTTTCAAGTGAGCGAGCGCCAAAAAAAAAAAAAATACACAGAAAATTAGAAACAGAGATGAACAATATAGGTAAAATAGAAGGAACAGCAAGAGACAGCCAAGGAAACAAGGACTTGATGTGGACTGGTTGAGGGATCTTGCTACATCGAGAGATAAAAGACAGCAGAAGCAGAAGATGGACACTGCCAGTTCCTAGCATCACTCACTCCACTTACCTGCCGATATGCAAGGTAGGCTCTGTCATATAAACTGTGCCTCTAAACCCGGTGCACTCTGTGATGTACGGCAATGCCAACATACAACCATAACTGGAGATGAGGATGGCATCCAGGGTGGACAAGTTGATAATGCCAGTCTGTCAATGAAAATGACAAATCACATGTTTATCAATCAGGGTAACATTTTACAAGAAAGGGAAGAAAACAAACAATATACAGGGTGTCCCAACAGTCTAAGTTCCTAGACAATTTTCTTATTGGAATTATTAAAAATTTTCTATTGTACAGGGTGTTTGTAAAGTCTCATTACACTTTGTATGCAGACAAAATGTGAAGAATTCTTTCTTCTGCTGATAACACCATTCTGTCTGGAGTGAAAAGAATTATTCCAGCAGACAACAGCTATTCGCTGCATATTGCTTCACGATGGACTGTGAAGCACATCTTTTAATGACATCATTTGCTTCATTTTTCAAATTTTTTCTACATACAAAGTGTAGTGAGACTTTCAAACACCCAGTATATCTGAGCTATGATGATGCTGATGACATTATAACAGCAGATGAAAGAATTAAACTTGATTTCATGTGTACAATGCTTGCCTGTCTGCCCTCTAGTCATGGGTTCAATTTCACATCAAGGCTATTTGTTAAAATGCCCTGGTCTTTAGGTCAACGCAGCCTAAAATGGATACCAGGAAATGTCCGGGGAAATAAAGGTGGTCGGCGCGTCACTGACCACACGACCCATCAAGTGCTGATTGGTCTATAAAGCTCTGGGGCTGGCACGATGTGCCCGACACACCTCTAAGGCATGGAAGTATAACTGGTGTACAAAAAAGGACATACTTTCTGTATGTTGGTTGTGACACATTTTGAAGTGTCAAACATTCTTGTTATCAAGGTATCTATTTTAATATTTAACATTTCAAAACGGTCACGACCATACTGTTACATACAGAGAGAATGACTTTTTTGCAGCAATGGTTATTATTTCCAACAATGGTGCATGTTATTGCTTGCTTGTCAGGATATTTTCTATTGAATTTGGCAGCAATTCCTCTGTGTGAAGAACTTCTCCGTCTTGTGAACATGTAAACATAAAAAGTAAAGAATCCTTTTTACAAGCTTTCAGATTATTAGTCAGTTATGTAGTAATAATTATTATACATTTTCCATGCTTTTATAACAGTTATATTTTCATGCAGTGTTTTTTATATTTTCATGTACTGTTTTGTATGTAGTTATCGGTGTATGTTTATTGTTTCTGAGCTGATGAAGGCTTTGGTCGCAACGTCCATTTTGTTACTCATATTTTTTCTAGTGAAGCTTGCCATCTACTTCTCCATTTTTGGTGATTCATGCCTTTCTAATGCATATATTGATATTGTTGTTGTTGTTCTTGGTTAGACTTATATCTGATGTATGGATGAAATAATGTATGAGAGAGAGAGAGAGAGAGAGAGAGACAAAAAGCAGTGAGCATGCTCAATTCTTAACCCTATGAAAATAAAGTTTGTTCTTTCGCTTGCTTCTCTTAAAGGCCCAGGGTGATTTGCTAAACAAATGTAAATACATACCTCTGGTATTGCAAACTCTGGGGCTCCATCTACTAGGAGTCTTCCTCCACAGTCTTTCAGTTCTTGTACCTAGTGGAATATAGCAGCAACAGAAACTCTATGGTTATACACACTGGGTTTAAACAGGGATGATAATTCTATAACACACTACGACAGCTATCTGAAATTCACATGAGTTTGACATATTGCAGTATAAGCAAAGTAAAGAACCCTTTTGTAGCCATGAAGCTTACTGAGTATATGGTTGGTTAGTTGTATGTCCATTACAGAAAACAAAACAGCAAAGAACAAACCAAGAAACTTGTCCTGAAATTAAACTAGGTCAGAAACTTAGAAGTTGTCTGCCCTGCTCCCACTATTGGGCTGTGAATTATTGGCACTGGTAACATAGAGTTGGTAGGAAGATAATTCTTCTTCTTTCATTTGCTATTGTTTTCCCATGATATCACACTTTCTTCTGATTGCTTGGGTAGTGAGGCCAGATACTGGCTATCTCAGATAGACATGACCTACAGGTTTGTGTGTGCAGGTTTCACAACAGAAAATCCCAGAGCAGTTGGAAATTGCAAAGGGTAGGCTGTAAGGCCACAGCCTCGGCAAAATTGCCAGGGACTGTTTTGCTGAATTTGCCTTCCCCTCCCTAAGGTGAGGCTCAGACAACTGTTGGGGTACGCAAGACCAGCACTAGAACTGATTGTTATATTATTTGAGAATGCTTTTAGTTACAAGGTTAAGTTAATAAGTAAGTCACAAATGGCTGTAGAAAAATAACTAAATGTGATAACAACTTGAAACCAGTTTTTTTTTATACATTGTCCCTTTATTTCTCAACATAATTTCTACCAACATTGATGCACTTACCCCATCGTTTTATCAGCCCTCCCAAACCGGCTGCATAGAAGTGTGTGCTTTGTTTTTATTTACCGGCCATCGAACAGAACTGTGTGACTTACTTATTGACTCGCCCTCGTAATGTTTTCTACCCAGCAATGCACCACTTTACAGGACAAGCATTTGTCAGCATAAACACTGACAATCCACCTTGGCGGGAGGCATTTCGCGAATGACGCTGAAGTTGAATGTGAAGTGAAAACGTGGTTTTGAAAACAGAGCATACAGTTCTATGCAGCCGGTTTGGAAGGACTGATAAAACGATGGGATAAGTGCATCAATGATGGTGGAAATTATGTTGAGAAATAAAGGGACAATGTATGTTTGTATGAAAAAAAAAAACTGGTTTCAAGTTCTTATCATATTTAGTTATTTTTCTACAACCATTTGTGACTTACTTGTTAACTTACCATCATACATAACACTGTGAGGAGGTAGCAAGGCCGAATGGATAACAGCGCTTGTTCATAAACACCCTGTGTGCTGATGCCAAGGTAGCAGAATCAACCCCTACACCATTCAGTTGGACTAAAATTTTGTGTCCCTGACTTGAGGGACTTAAATTACAAGTACCCCTGAAGTCAAATTGGGTTCACCTGCTGGCGAGGAACACTGGTAATAGAGAAAGCTAATGCACACGCACAAATCAGTCCAGCGCACTAGAAGTAGTAGCATGCGTATGGACTATGCTTGAATTCAAAGCTAGCTAACAAAACAGAAGAAAACAAACAAAAATAACATTCATGAGTCTGTAAGAGTTGAGAAGTAAGAACAACATAATTGACAAAACTTTGCCATTCTGTGCAGTGCTTTCCATAAGATGTATCAGTACAGCCTGTTGTGATACAGTCAGTAGCTTCAGAATGAGAAGAAGAAGCAGAGGGCCCATATGGCTATGGGCAGAAATTTCATTGAGCCCAAAACCCCTGGAACGAGCGTGGTGAGCTCTGAACAGTTCGGAGGGCCTTGACCCCTAGAAGTGCAACCTGATAATGACATTGAGACCCCTGACAGAGAGGTACATCAGAAAGTGACCAGGTGAAGATTCAGCATCACATTTGCAGACTGAATGGGATTTAGCCTAGGCTGGTAATACTTCCTTCATGAGTGTTAGGTATTTCATCATCAAAAGACTCCACCCCAATGAAAGCATGAAATATAATGGTGAAATTAACTACTCTTTTACCACATCATCAGGCACCCGGGTCCTTTTGTCTCCACCTTGGCTCCACGGACGTGCCTTGGACACTTGAAACCTGGCAGAAGAGAATAAGTCAATAGAAAACAGCTATACTAGGTGGTCGTAAGTACTTAAAAATGTTAGTTGCATATCACTTACAAGATGTCGCAGTCAACCCCAGTAATTTTAGGGCTTTGTGATTTCTTGGAAAGTTTACTTTTAGTAGTTTACCATTGCTCTCTGAATGACCGGGACTAAAACCAAATTGAATGCTTGCTTGCATTCGCTGGCTGTGAACTCCAGTGTGAAGTCCTGTAAGTCGAATGAAGACATCCTGTTGTCCAACATCAGTGTGATGTCATACACAGGACCTGAGGTTTGCGTGAGTATCCGTTATCCCATGTCTGGCTTATTGGTGTGCAGACTGGTGGTTCCTCGCCGTGTAGGCAGATACTCTCCTACTTCGGAAGAATCAGCGATCCTACTACATTAGCCAGGACCCCGAAGGGGCCTGTTGCCCAGGACGCAAGACTAGGATGTGTTAGTTGGTCTTGGCCAGTATAGAACCTGGCCCTGGTGCCTTGGAAACACCTCTGCGTTCCTACCAAATTGAATGAAAACCAATGCTAGGTCTGCTGCCAAATAGTCTGCAGCTGTGTTTTGAATGTGGTATGCGGGATTACGAATTGTGTCCTTAACTCCTTCGCCACGGAACCAGCTTATATTCTTTGCTTATTCTGCCCTACTGGAGCATAAGTCTTCAACCAACTCACGCCAGGTTGTCCTATCATTTAGCGACCTCTTGCCGTTCCATCCATGTTTCCCCCATATTATTACATTTTCTACTGGAGGTCAGCGTGTCAAACGGACATGAGAATCGCTGTTAAATTTCCGGTGTGCTGACGATGAGGTAACGGGTTCAACCCCTACATTGGTCAGTGGACTAACATGTTGACTTTTCGTCCTTGACCTGGGGACCTAAATTACAAGTACTGCAGAAGTTGGAGTTGGGTCGTCTGATGGTGAGAGACATTGGAAATAAGGAAAGTTCATCCACAAGCAAAATTAATTTTGTAGATTTCGTATATAATGTTTTCTCCCTGTGTTTTAGGTTCTCCACTTAGTTAATTTACTCTGTGGGTTCCAGAGGGAGGACTTTCTAATTAAACTATTATTATGTTTTCTCAGTGTGTGTCCTACCCAGTGCCAGCGTCTTTCCCTTGCCTCTTGGTTCGTTGTAATTTGTCTAGTTCTCTCCCTGAGCTCTGCATTAATAGTTCTCTCACACCATTTTAATTCTACGTAAGCATCAGTTAATCTTTGCTTGTAGTTTATTAGTAGCTCATTTTCAATATTTCTGCTCCACGTAAAATAAGTTAGGTGCATATCCATTACAGGACGTCGCAGTCAACTCCAGGAATTTTTATGTCTGTGATATCTTGGCAAGTTTAGGTTCAAGAGTTTGCCAATGTTTTCTGAATGACCGACACTCACACCACTGCATGTAAACCAATGAAAGGCAGTCTGCTGCCAAATCGCCCGCAGCTGTGTTTTGATTATGGTATTTGGGATTACGAACTGCTTGTGTAACCTCTTAGCCACAGAACTGATTTAATGTTACAGTTAAAAATACTGTTGGAACTAAGTTAAATTTGTTATCGCTTCCACAATTCTCCTAGTGCTGTGGAACCTCCTCTTGCCTATTATATTTTTATTGTAATATTTCTATCTGTTCATCTTTGTCTACACAGCTACCTAAATAGAGTCCATCTCTTGAAGTGAGGTTTCACCACAGAAAATCAGGTTATAATTTGCTTGATTCATTCTCATTATTGTTGTCTTTCCCCTAAGAATGTTTGCACATAACTGTTGTGACCTCCCATCAAGTGAGTTTAATTGATCTTACATCTGATCTCATGTGTAATCCAGACAACCAAATTGCACTGGCAGAATCCACTGACTTTCTTCTTTGGCATTATTTACTGTTTTCATATTCCAGTCTACAATCAGTAAGAATAATTTTTTTTTTAAAAGAGGATTTTAAAAGGCAAGAAGGTCAACTTCATTGCACTGGATTTTATCCCATATGGCTCAGTCTCTTCCTGCGGGGAGGCCTGCCAAAAGTGCTGCACAAAACATGAACTCTCTAGCTCCAGCGGCGACCCCCAGGAGTCTCAGAGAAAACTGCACTCATGAAATGAACGACACAGCCCAAAAATGAACCCACAACCTTTGGAACACAAGACAGGTGACATAATTTCACCACGGAAACTCCCTGGTAAGAATAATAAAGATGACAAAAGGCACCACTATCATACTCCGGTTCTTATATCAATCATATGTGTTACTTCTCCCTCATACACCATATTGAAAAATTAATACCTTCACCATTGTGGATTGAACATATTCCACTGTCTTGACAGAAACGTGCATTACAATGGAACTACAAACTTTCCTGAGAATAACAAACCAACCCAGAAACTACAGACCTACCCAGAAACTACAAATTTACTCAGGACAAAAATCCTTACCCAGAAACTACAAACGTATCCAGGACCAAAACACTTATCCTGAAATTGCAAACTTACCCAGAAACTACAAACAAATCCAGGACAAAAAACTTACCCAGAAACTAAAAACATATAGGAGTTACATAATTATTGGAACTACAAACATACTCAGGAACTACAAGCTTACCCAGGAACTACAAACAGTCAAACCACAACTTGTCCTGCAACTAAGAACTTACCCAAACACTACAAACTTACCTTACATCTAAAACTTACTAGGATTTACAAATGTATGCTGAAACTACAAACTTTTACCTTATAATGATAAACCCATTTAGGAATAACAAACAAATGCTGGAACTCAAAATTTACACACAAATGACAAACTTACCCAGGAATAACAAATGTACACAGAAACTAAAACCATACAGGAACTACATAAATACTAGAACTGCAATCTGTTACCCTTGTAATGAAAGACCTACCTAGGAGATAGATACAAATACTGGGACTCAAAATGTGCCAACAAATGACAAACTTACCCAGGAACCACCAGCAGAGGCACAAAGTGTAGGATCTGCTTGATGTCCAGTCCACAGTCCAGCATAATTCGAACCCCTTTGAAGAATAACACAAAGCATGGCTTGCTGGGGTTATCTGACAAACAGACCTGTGGAATAGACATTTCTGTGTTAAACACCAACTGTGTTCTCCTCTTTCTGCTGTTTCTTGTGCTACCTTATGGAGTACAGACATTTCTGTGATAAATACAGCACCGTGTTCTCCTTCTGCTGTTTACTGTGCTTCCTTGTGGGGTACAAACATTTCTGTTTTAAATACAGCATCAAGTGTGTTCACCTCCTTCTGCTGTTTCTTGTCCTACCATCAGTGAATATCAGCTTATGGGGAGCTTTATGGCAGTGTCTGGTATAGAACATTTTGGGGAAGCTATTCCAGAATCTTTAATTCATTCCTACACAGAAAAGGATAAGACAAGAGACTAAGCAAGATATTGTATCCAATTTTATAAGAAAACGCCGTTGGAACTACATCGGCCATGTACTCAGAATGGACAAGACAAGGCTCCCCTACCAAGCTCTCATATGGTCACCGGTAGGGAAAAAAAAATGGGGAAGACCAAGAGAGACCTTGCATAGAACCATCATCAGAGAAGGCTCATTCAACAACCAAGTGAACATCCAAGACCTACAACAGGTAGCAGCGAACCGTCGGACATGGAGAGCCATGACTTCTGTCCTATGCGCCGCCTTAGGCCCAAGAGGAAAGACTAACTAACACAGAATATAAGGACTAAAATGGTATGATAGAATCATTAATGTGGTGCCAGCACTGTGGTGATGGCGTTACGACACACATTGTATTCATTAGACTCATGGAGTACGCTTAGTAAGGTGGAGAAAGGAATTTTTTCATGTAGAATGGCTTGCCTCACTTCAGGTGTCACAGACTGAGAATTGTATGGATTTTCTGCCATGGTTATGCGGGAGAATGAAAAGGCTGATAGGTTGGCAGGGAAAGCACCTCTCTGTTGTAGATTACTTATGGACATGGGAGAGGTGGTCAGGTGCCTATGGGACTAGGTGGAGAAAGTGGGGGAACAGATAGAGAACCCATATATGGAGAGAATGATATGGCAGAGGTTCTGGATGAATCTCAAAACTGAGTGGGAAGACCTGGAGAACTTTCAATCAGATGGCACGATTAGCAGTATGACTCTTTGCTGGCTGTTGAATGAGGGGACGGAGCATGTGTGGGAATGTCCTGAGTGCAGTGATGTCATTCTTAACTCAACTCAAATGATATAACTGACGCACAAACATTAATCTCTCCGCTTAGAATTGATCCACAGACTTCAACAAGGTATCGTTGGATTTTGTTTCTTTTCAATTGGTATCCAACTATACAGGTTGCATAATTAAAAGGCAAGTTAGAAAATGTTACTAAAATGGCTAAGTAGACCCAGCCAGTTTGTCATAGCATCTATGAGATAACCAATATATACAATTAAACCGGAAAGAGGTGTGGCGCTATTCGACTACATCTTTATGCAACTCCGATTTGAGATTTTGCATACCAATGATGTTAAATTCTATGATTATTTCAAGATCGCAATGAAACAGGAACCGATTACTGGATAATGATTTTCCCTCCATGATAATGTGGACGAATCTATACTTCTTGGCTTGTGAAATTCTTTTTATAGCTGGAAATCCAGGTTGTCTTTCTAAGACATAAGTAGACCTGTAAGTACATTTTTATATCGACGTTGGGTTTATTTCTACTATGAATTGTTCAAGTTAGCATCCATTTTAACTTATATTTTGTAGTTTTTTTGTTTTGTTTTTTAAAGTTGACTTCCATCCCATCTCTCAAATTGAAATTAATATTTATTATTATGAAGATCGCATGAAGTGATGCGATATTTTTTTAATTTAAATGGCGGGAAATATCCGTTTTCCTTGTCATACTCCAGCGATGACCATTTAATATTGTAATGAAATATTCACAGCAATTGCAATGCCAATGACTGCATGTTTGCATTCAACACCCAGTCTCGGTGTCCGGCTTGCTCGTTTGATGTTTCCGACCACAACAACAAATGTCAAGTGGAATCACGAATGAAGATCAACCAAGTTTCTTTGTTAGAGTTATACAATTAGATGCTACTTTTATACAAGAAAATTATCTTACTATCTTCATTTTAAAAACAAATAAGCCTCCAGATACAGATTCATTTACACTCCACGTCCCAACACATAGAAAATATCGGCTTTTTCACGTTTTGTGTGTTCGCCATTAAACTATTAAAGTAATTAAAAATCGTGACATAATTTAAGTAACAAAGTTACATTTTTCGCAAAAAATAGTTATTTTCTGCTAGTAGTCCATCCTAAAATAATATTTAATTGTAAATACTGAATTTATACACGAAAATTAACGCTATTATAATTTAGTATAGTTTCTACTGTAATTTTTAATGTTACGTTTTGTTCTGTACTTTTACGTTTTAAATTCTAACCCTCAACATGGCTGTGTTGCGAAGGACGCTGTAAGAAGAGTAGTAAGAACTAAGTCGTTAGTAAGAGGAGATTTGTGCAAGCAAATAGAAAGGAAGCATTGTTGTATACGTAAGAGTAAGAGGGTTGTGCTTGTCATTGTGTTTACTGTTTACTAATTTGCATACAATCTGGCTTGAATAACTAAATCGATAATTTATAAAAATTGTTCACTGTTTATAAAACACTGAACTAAAAAAAAAAAATCTAAAATAGTCAAAGTGATTATAGAATTCTTTTACTTTAATCTGCACGTGAAATATATATATATATATATATATATATATATATATATATATATATATATATATATATATATATATATATATAAACAATATTCAGAAAGGCCGAGAAACCCTTAAATGGCAGCAGAAATGTGGGTTCTGTGGAAAGTTCAAAGAACACTGAGAAAAGGACACGAGACAGTCCTTCAAGAAACAACATGAAGGCTGCAGGTTGATTAGAGACAGTATGTGTTGAGTTGAGTCAACAACCGACACCAATGCACTCAGGACATTCCCACACGTGCTCAGTCCCCTCGTTAAACAGCCAGCAAAGAGTCATACTACTAATCGTTCCCACCGCTATCTGATTAAATGTTCTCCTGGTCTTCCCTCTCAGTTTTGAGATTCTTCCAGAACCCCTGCCGATCCCCCGCAATCTCATTCTTTCCACATATGGGTTCTCAATCTGTTCCTCCGCCTTCTCCACCTGGTCCCACAAGCGCACGACCACCTCCCCCTTGTCCATAGGCAAGATACAACCAAGAGGTGCATTCCCTACTAGCCTATCAGCCTGTTCATTCCCCCGTACACCCGCATGGCCTGGGCAAAATATCCATACAATTCTCACAATCTGTGACCTGTGAAGCGACGAGAGCCATTCCACACGAAACATTCCTTTCTCCACCTTGCTAAGCATATTCTTTGAATCCGTAATGAACACAACGTGTGTTGCAGTAGTCTCCTCTAGCCACTGGAATGCCGCTGTTACTGCCTCCACCTCCATTCTCATGCTAGAGGTCGTAGTCTCATATGCCAGGCTGTCCTTTTTCAAGACTCGCCCTTTAGCATATGCAATAAAGCCCCAGCCACTACGTCTGTTTCTCACCACTGACCCATCGGTGTAGATGACTATGTCACCTTGATGTGTGTTGCTCTGGATCAGCTGTTAGTTAGTTAGTTAGTCGACAGATCATCCTCATTGCACATCGAAACATTCAGTCCATAAGTGCTCGGATCCCCTCCTCAGCAAATCCCGCAGCGTGTAGCGGCTAACGACGCCAGTTCTGTGTAGGTTTATCAATCTTCTTTGGCTTCTTGAGTAGTGTTCTTGTTTGGCCACCCCCCTTTTAATTTGCTGCTCTAGCAGTCTGGCCATTGTTGTTTCACAGTCATCACTTGGTTCTCGCAAAAGTCTTACTTCTCGTAGAGCATTCAGAATGTCAGCCTGGTCCATGGCGCGTCCGCCCTCCACAGTAGCCTCACCTGCGAGCTTGTCAGCCCGCTCATTTCCTTGTACTCCCACATGCCCTGGCACGAAGATGAAACTAATCTTTGCCAGCCGAGACCGCTCCAGAGGCAGCAACCATTCTCTTCGGATCGACCCCTCCTCTATCCTCTTGATCATGTTCATTGAGTCGCTAAGGAAACAAGTCCTAGTGAATGTCTGTGTCTCAAGCCATGTTATTGCTTTACTTACTGCCATGATTTCCATGGTCAGGCTACTTGTGGTTTCAGTGAAAGCACCAGAGTCCTCCTTCACAATTCTCCCTCCGGCCCGAGCTGTAAAGGCCCATGAGCTTCTCACATGTCGGACGACCGACCCATCTGTGTAGATGACCACGTCACTGTCTAGCGAATTCTCGAAAATTCTGGATCAGCTGTTGCACTTCAAACTCAGTGCGGCCCGCTGCCCATTTTCTGCACTCACGACCCAGTGTTATTATTACATTGTGCCAGTCCGTCATGTCATATGGAACTTCAACCCATTCTCTTTCACGATTGATGGTCTCTAGATCACACACCTGACTTATAGAAAGTTCTGCCTGTGCCATCCAGGACCTGCCTCGTCTTAGTCTATGACCCATAACCATATCCATTGCTGCATGCAGCGGGTGATCCCTGTCTGCGGCAACTCTCTAAAAGATCTAAACCAACAAGAAGACACTTTACCCAACCACCATGGTGGACACCAGAGGTCGAGAATTCATGGAGGGAAAAGAGGGTGGCCATAAAGAATTGGCAGAGGCTGTAGAGAGCAACCAATTCAGTGGACACAGAATTGGAAGAGACTGAAAGGTATAAAAAAGTAAAGGTGCAGGGCTTCAAACTCCAGGCAGCAGAGGCAAAGAGGATTAAGTGGGAACAGTTTATCAATGAAGTAGGTGGGGATGTGACATTGGGGAAATTCTGGAGGCTGCACATAGCACCATTTATGATGATGACAACCGACCTATGACAACTGACAAGGACAAAGGTGAGGCTTTACTTGTGCGATTTTTAAAACAGACGGATCAGCAAGATAGGGCTATTAGAGATAATGTCAGAGAAGCCTTGTCACGGGTCACTAGGAAGGAGGACTGTGAGATTAAAGTGGAGGACATTAGACGGGTACTGAAACGGGCCAAAGACACAGCCCCAGGTCCAGATGGGGTGCAGTACTCCCATATGAGGAACATAAATGATGGGGACTTGGAGGAGATGGCTCTTTGCTTCAACCTAAGCATCAATACGGCGGAAATACCCCACGATTGGCTGCATAGCTACCTGGTCCCACTCCCAAAGCCAGGTAAGGACCACTCCAGACTTAATGGATACCGAATCATAACCCTGCAAACACGTATTAGAGATAGTAAATGTAGACTAATACTAATAATAATATTTTCTGAGCATGTTCATGTTATGAGGGGAAATAAACTTGAAAACTTAGCGACAGTTCAGGAACTTGATGGAAAAAGAGCAAGAAGATAGATACTGGGATGGCTTAGCTAAATGGCATCATCTGGACAAGAACATGGGCCTGATTTGAGACTCTAGTGATCATGTGAGATGGTAAACCAATTCCGATTCCAATTTTTGGTACGAGTACCCCCTTTCAGCTTTCGAATTTTCGATTTGGCTATGTAGGGGTGTTTATGGTGTAGCTTGAAGTTTCTCTTTTGTACTTTGGTTTTACCAGTTGTCATCTCTCCTGGTTTTCCACCTCCTTCCTCGTCTTGGGTTGTCTTCGAATCTTCTTGGTCTTGATTGATTCCGTGTGTCGAGGCTGGCTCCGACTAGGCCTTTTCAATACCGTCTTTCAAACCATTTTTCTTGGTCTGGGTATCCATTTTCATCCAGTTCAATTTCACTTTCTGATGATTCTTCTCCTGTCTGAGTCTTTGTGTTTTTTGGTTCGGGAGTATCGGTCTTGGCCTTGAGTAGTTCTAGTTGTCTTTCTTCTTAAATCTGTTTGAGCGTTTCTTCTGTCTTTTCTCTTTCTTCTTGGATTCTTGATACTGTTTCGTCAGCCTCAGCCCTCATAGCAGACACCAGAGCGATATTCCGATCAATCTTCTTTTGAACTTGCTTCATTTCATTGAGGATGCGCTGAATGGCCGTTATCTGTGTTTCTTGCTTCTTGTTTTTTTCCTCCTCCCTGCTTGATAGTCTTTCTTCTGTCTCAGCCCGTATAGCAGCCATTCGAGTGACATCCTGCTCAACCTTCTGCTGAACTTGCTTCATTTCATCCAGGATGTGCTGTAGCGGCTGTTTTCTGTGTTTCTTGCATCTTTACTTTTTCTTCCTCCATGATTTTGAACTGTGTTCTCAGGTCCTTCAGTTGGCCTTCCAGCTGCGCTTTGTCATTTTTGGTGAGTCGGTTGGTCGCCTCGTACTGCCTCCTGGCCTCCTTATATGGCAAGTTAGACTTGATGGCGATTTTCATAGCTTCTTTGCTGTCTTGGTGGCAGGGGCAGCCGAGGTACCTGGCGCCATGGTTGCCGAAGCAGTTGGCACATTTCCTATTAGTGTTAGGCCACCTGAAGTCCGAGTTGTTCTTTGCATGCTGGCACTGACTGTATGGATGGGGTCCAGAGCAGTATCTACACACCTCCACCTCACTCTTGCAAGTGGCACGGGTGTGCCAGAACTTCTGGCACATTAAAGCACTGCAGCACTCTTGGTATCTAGTGCTCTGGTATTTGGTCTTTCTTTTCAATCTGATGTACAGAGGGATCAATCGGTCCTCTGATGTTTCGACGACGACTGTTGAGGGGATGTTGTTCTTTCCAATGATCCTCTCGGCACTGGTGATCTTGATTTTGTGGTTCTCCCTTGTCAGCATCTCCCTGATCTGGTCCTTGGTGAGATTGGTCTTGACTCGTTTAATGACCCATCGGGCGGCTTCCAATACTATGCCGTGGTGAAGCTATATGGTGACTTTCTCATCTTGTGTTATCTTCTTCATAAGTGCTATGGTCTTTGGGTTTTTATTGAGGGAGACCACTACTCTCTCATGTGTCTTGCGCAGCTGGTTGATGCTGTGTCTTCTCAGCTCGTTTTCCAGCAGACTGATTATCTTGTCTGTTGGTAGCGCTGACTGTTTAGCTTTTCCCACGCTTGTCTGTTTGAGTAGTATTCTGCTGGTGAAGCCCTCAGATGTTACTGTTGTTTCCTCCTGTGTGGAGGTCACTGGAAGATTGGGCTGCATCGTCTTGGTGCTGGTTGGTACTTCCCGGCTGCTGCTGGCTTGAGTTGTGGTTTCTTCATCAACTGGGACGGTTTCAGCTGGTGTAGGAGCCGGACTGCTGTTCATAGATATGGCTCAGCAGCCGTAGCAGCCTTCCTTGCCTCTACCTTCTTCCCGGCTGCATATAGTGCATGTCTCTGCACGGCACATTTAACGCGAGGCATCCTCTGCGTTATCAGATAGCGATCTGTTCTCGATAGCGCGTCGAGTCCGATGTGTGTCTGTGTGTTTGTCATAAAGCTCACACTTATAGGTATGGCACATTGTTGATGATGCGTTGATCTGGAAGCTCAGGTCAGTTTTTAAATCTGCCTTGGATGCTAATTGGTACCCATAACAATGCACGACAGGCAGGCAGGCATCTAGCCACTTTACTAAAATTTTAGTTAGTTAGTTAGTTGGTCAACAGATCATCCTCATTGCACATCAAACCATTCAGTCATAATTGCTCCACAGTAATCCTGCAATGTGCAGCGTCTAACAACACCAGTTCTGTGTTGGTTCATTAATCTTCTTTGGCTTCCTGCATAGTGTTCTTGTTTGGTGACACCTCTTTTAACTTGCTGTTCTCGCAATCTGACCATGGTTGCAAATTCATAGTCATGACTTGGTTCTCACAAACGACTTACTTCTGTAGAACATTCAGATATCAGCCTGGTCCATGGCTCATCCTGCAAGCATGTGAGCCTGCTCATTTCCTGGTACACCTGCATGTCCTGGCACAATAATTAAACTAATCTTTGCCAGCCGAGATCGCTCCAGAGACAGCAACCACTGTCTTCGGGCCCACCCCATCTCTATCTTCCTGAGCATGCTCATTCTCTAAGGAAACATTCTTGAGTGAGGTCTGTGTCAGCCTAAAATGGGTCCAAGAAATGTCTTGGCAAGTAACAATGGCTAGTCTGATACTGACCAAATCACCCACCAAGTACAGACCGGTCTGTAAAAATATGAGTCTAGCACAATATGCATAATGTGCTTTAAGGGACGTAAAATGGCCCCTTTAAGATGATGATGATGCCTTATGGCCAATAAATGTTTGAGACCAATGTTGTAACTCCGCTGCCATCCACTTCTCATGACAGATGCAAATTTCTCCATTTCTTTATATGCTACAAATGTTGACAGATGTATTCATATTTAACCTTTCTCTGCATTTGCAATGATATAGAAAATGGCTGCCAACAAAGTATCCCATGATTCTGACTACCTGGATTTTAGTCAACTGGAGAAAGAAGTTCAGAATGCAGTTGTGAGTGAAGAGAAATATTGGTGGGAAAATGATGCAAAGATCAGAGCTGTTGAACAAAGAGTGCCCACATATGATGACTTCAGGTTTGGCTTTGTCTATTTGTTTGCTATGTGTTTTTTGGGCTACAAGTGGAGAGAATATTTATCTCATGTATTTATTTATTAACTATATATTTTGACATGCACACAGGCCTGAGTCAGTCTATGAACTTTAAAAATGCAAACAAGCTACTATCTGTCATCTAAGGACTAATCATTGCAGATAACTTGGCCATCTATACTGTGTCAAACTCTCCCACACAGACTACTTGACCACCTCTAACATCTCAAAGTCTCCCACACAGACTACTTGACCATCTCTACCATCTCAAAGTCTCCCACACAGAATACTTGACCATCTCAGTCTCCCACACAGAATACTTGACCATCTCAGTCTCCCACACAGAATACTTGACCATCTCTACCATCTCAAAGTCTCCCACACAGAATACTTGACCATCTCTACCATCTCAAAGTCTCCCACACAGAATACTTGACCATCTCTACCATCTCAAAGTCTCCCACACAGAATACTTGACCATCTCTACCATCTCAAAGTCTCCCACACAGACTACATGACCATCTCTACCATCTCAATCTCCCACACAGACTACTTGACCATCTATACCATCTCAAAGTCTTCCACACAGACTACTTGACCATCTATACCATCTCAATCTTCCACACAGACTACATGACCATCTCTACCATCTCAATCTCCCACACAGATTACTTGACCATCTATACCATCTCAAAGTCTCCCACACAGACTACATGACCATCTCTACCATCTCAAAGTCTCCCACACAGACTACATGACCATCTCTACCATCTCAATCTCCCACACAGACTACATGACCATCTCTACCATCTCAAAGTCTCCTAAACAGACTACTTGACCATCTATACTATCTCAAAGTCTCCCACACAGACTACATGACCATCTCTACCATCTTAATCTCCCACACAGACTACTTGACCATCTCAGTCTCCCACACAGACTACTTGACCATCTATACCATCTCAAAGTCTCCCACACAGACTACTCGACCATCTATACCACCTCAAAGTCTCAAATACAGGCAGCTGTCCATGTGCAACTGGTCTTCAGAAACCGGAGCACATCCTGTAGCTGTGCCTTCCTTACAGAAATCTGCACTGCCGTACATGGCCAGATTGCTGACCTACTACAGGTTCCTGCAGTGGCCAGTTAAGACGATGGACTTCATCTTGGCAACAATACTGCAGATAAAGTATGACCAATCACCTGAACACTGAAAGGAAGATATTTTCTACATTTATAAAACTAAACTAACATAAAAAGGTTCCTTCCTTTTTTCTAAATGGTAATAAGAGAGAGCTGATGTTCTGGCTTCTTAGCTAAGATACCACTGGAACCACATGGTGATGATGGTAATCATAAAGTACCTGCAGTGGTGTCATGATTTTGATAACTATTGGCACCTGGTTGTCTTGACAGATTGTTATATTGTGCTTCAAAAAAGGCATAATAACTACAATCCATAGTCGGGACCAGGGTTGGAATTAACCTCTTCATTGAACAAAGACTGGGCTGAATTGTAGAGATAGTGTATTGCCAATGCAGCAAGATCCCTCTTTCAACCTGTCTAGTTTACTCCAGAGAAAGGTAACACCAATACATCTGGAACATGACAAGCTGCAGAATCAGCAAAGCAATGCTCTAACTGTCCACTGTCAGAACTTCAATCCTAGGCTAATTGCTGACAAAGGCTTAGAGCCTAATCTGCCCTGCCACGACATTTATTCTATATGTTGCATTTTCTCGCACTAGGGTAAGGCTTGTTTCCTCCCAATTGCGCTCCTCCGCCCGAAGCCGTAGACACAATGTTTAATAACAGGCAAGTGGGAAATGTAATACTACTGCTGAATGTGTAAATGGATGCCCTGCATCTCTCACTGCAGACGCCAGCTGGCTGTGTTTGTTTTGTTCATAACCCCAAAAAAGACTTCATTCCTAGTCCTTGGGACATGCCATGGACACATGGTCATCTCAGATCTGTATCAAACCCAGCAGAGGCAAACCCAGCAGAGGATCTCGGCGTTAACGAACACCAAACCCCCAGCTATACAACTATAAGAAAGAAAACACATTCTTTGATCATGTAATGAGAAGAAAAGCATTGGAAATATTGTGACAGCTGGAACGATCAGAAGTGGAAGAGGAATAGATAGAGGCAGACCTACAGAAATGATGCTCAGTAGTCTCAGATGGGGCAAGGAGGAATATCGTCAAGAGAATTGATCCAGAACACCATGGATCGAGATCTGAGGAGAGTCATGAAAGCTTATACCAGTTATCAGGACAAATGACGATGGCCATCTAAACTGATTAGAGAAATTAGACGTAGACAGTCAAAATTAGTTGGACATTATGAGAGAAAATAAATTGGAGAACTTGGTGACAACTGGCAAAACTGAGGGGAAAAAAACAAGGGGAAGGCAGGGAAGTAAATATAGGGTGTATTTTTAATGACTGTGCAGTTTTTGAAAACACTACCACTCCAAGTTTTGTATTTACCTATTATGTTGCATGAACTCCACAGTAGGTAAATACAAAACTTGGAATGGCAATATTTTCAAAAACTGCACATTCATTAAAAATACACCCAGTACCTGGATGGCTTGGCCACATGGCATGATCGAGACAAAAATACAGAGCTGATCCATGACTCTAGTGATCGTGTGAGATGGCGAAACATGACTGCTCGTGTTTATTGGCATGGCACATGATGATGATGATGATGATGTCTATTTTCATTACAAGGTCAAGGAATTTTACTGCAGCTACAGGAAACTGGGGAAACAAATGTGTTCTAATGATGGCAATGACTTGCAGGTCTGACAGATTTCATTTCAATTTATATTTAGGGAAATGGTTCTGGCAGCCCACCTGAAGCCTCTAGAAAAGAAAGACAAGTTAAGCAACATTGAGAAATTCACACAAGTCTGGAACCCGTCTGCTCAGAAGTTTCCCAAATCTCCTCAGGGTATAAAAGAGAAGCCGTCTGAGCAGAACAAATCAGAGACGGTAACTAGATTGTTGATTACAGCAATTATGTGGTTGTTTATTCATCATCATCATCCATCTAGCAGGGATAGCCAGCTCCGCAGCGAAGGGGTTATGGACACTATTCATAATCTTGCATACTGAGTTCGAAACACAGCTGCGGCCAATTTGGCAGCAGACCGCCTTGCGTTGGCTTTTTATGAAATGGTTTGGGTGTCGGTCGTTCAGAAAGCAGTGGCAAATTACTGAACTTGCCAAGAGATCACAAACAGCCAAGAAATGCTGGTGTTGACTGCTACATCCTGCAAAGGATATGCAACAAACTAATTATCCAGGATTCACAGCCAAATGTTAAAATTGGTTCTGTGTAATATGCAAGAACTTTGTTTCTAACTTTCAAGGACAAGGACTTATTGCACAAAATGATCTTCATTTGACAGAATGCAGGTTTTGCTTGTCCCATTCTGTTCTTTATTTCTGTGATGCATCTTCCATCTGATGTTATCCATTTGTCCTATTCTGCTCTTTATCTCAGTGATGCATCTTTCATCTGATGTTATCCATGTGCCTAGATTCCCTAGATATCTGAATTTCTGAACTTGCCCCAAAATAATGTCATTTACTTTAATTGCACATGTGGGCACAATCTGTTTCTTTGATATCACTCTGACTTCTGTCTTTATATAATTCAAACCAAGGCCCAATTTTTCACTTTCTGTAACATCTCTCCCTGGGGTGAGGGGAAACTTATGCCACACCTTACTAACGGGCGGTGATCTGCCTGGGACTAGGTAACCTCAGTCTACTTTACCCCACCGGTCTCTGAATACCTATCTCACTGTTCAACTAACCAAGGGAGACTACCCTCTCACTCCTGAATGCCTGACTCAACACTCAACTCTGGCATCTATATGGTAACAGATGTGTGTATTGTACAAATGAGGATGATGATGATGGTGGGGATGATGATGATGGTGGGGATGATGACGATGAGATAGACCTATTAACCAAGAGGTCAGTCAAGATAGCAAGCCTGGGAGTAGCGTCAGGATGGAGCAGTCATCACTGGAAAGGCTTCGAGTAGATGCTACAGTTCATCTTGTTACTAGATGTCACCGGATGTAGCTAGTCTTCCATCCAGCTCTCGTCTTCGCACAGATGAAAGGATAATGGTCGGTCGACCTCGACTAGTTCAGGAAAACCTATTCCGTGATGCTTCAAATGGGTGTTCCACACAGATGACGAAATGTTCAAGGTCTTGCGGTGGTCACAATATGAACACGGTGTTGCCCTCTCTTACAGAGTACAAGAGATGTCAGAAATATGAGAGCAACTTCTCAGGTGATGATATGGGATGTTGGTGCTGGAGGTACAGTCTCTAGACTCCAGCGGATTCATAGGCCAAAATGGCCTTGCACACAAAGTCAATGTAATCTGGTTCTAGCTGGTGGTGACTCTGTCGATAGTTGTGATACAAGGCACAGTCACTCGATAAAGTTACTTGCCGTGAGTGTAGTCGGTCAGCAGCTAGCGTGGACATAGTGAACATACTTTGTAATGACGATGGCCAAGGGTTAGCAGGACTTAACCTCCAGTGTAGTAAACTCTTTTGACAAGTACACTGTAGGATTCATATTGGAGTTCTCGGCCCGCTACTCGCCCTTGCCTGGTCCCAATCACTGGACCCGTCACTAACTGATAAGACTTCACTCAAGAATGTAGAACCTGTGGAAGACGACACTCAGTGAAAGTATCTGGAACCAAGCTTACCCTAAGTGAGCTCACTCTCCCCTTCTTCCTCAGCCATATGGACTCTTCCCATGAGAGTCCCGGTCCCTACATATGCTGCTAACAGGTGCCGGAAAGGAACTGGGTCTAGGACCTGGCAGGCTGCTAAGTGTCCTGCTTTATCTTCCCCGGACTGGAGTATAGCTTGGGCCAAGGCGGCTGGTCACTCATCACTGAGGTGTCGGCCTACCCTGCAAAACTTCTACATGACATATCGGATTAGTGAATCATTAGTAATAGTAGGCAGAATGGCCCTGAAGTAAGGCCAGTGATGAGCATCTGGACCCCTTCCTGGGTCACGCCAATCTCCCTGGTTCACGTCCCTGTTACCAGCCAGCACAGATATAGTACCATGCCTCAGGTACAAAACCAAAACCCAAATTTTATATCAAGTTTAAACATTCTCCATGTAAAAGAGGTCCACACCGTTTCTCCCCTCCCTCATTTAAGGCCGGGGCATTTAGAACGTGCACTGCCCCTTTTAAAAAAGCCCTGTCCCCGGGCAATTTCACACATTGTCAACCTTTTTGGAAATCCACTATAGATTAAGCTGGCATTCCATTGAGGGACACTATCTATAAGACTGATAGAGGAAAGCAAGAAGAAAAGCCAGTGTCGCCCCACCAGGTGACTGTAACACAGCTACATTTACGTAACCAACATAAGTTAATAGACATGGCGAAGGGCTACAACTCCCGCCAAGGGGAAAACGTAGACACTCGAAGGCCAGAGTAATCCAGAGCCTTCTCGAAGGACTGGTCAGTGAGTCCACTGTCCCCGTGGACACTGATGTGGCCCGCCTATTGCGGGGTCACGAGGAACTCGGACAGAGTTACCACCCGTGTCGGATTGCGACACGTGTGAACGGGCAGAGTCAGACGGGACATCAGAGAGGCAACAGGGCCTGCCTTAGAGGGACTTAATAGTTCAGACCCATGTGTATTTAGGGTCATAGACATATGCTAGATAGTTTGCCTAGAATGTTTGTTATAATCATGTGTGATGTTAAACCTCTGTGATATGCAACGCATCAGTGCGGGCTTGTTAAACCCACTGCGCCAACGCACTGTATACCTAAGTTCAATAAATGTTGCTATATTATATTTAACGGAGTTATTGTTGCCTGTTTGAGCCCGAGTTCAGATCCCCTAGAGATCCAACACTGTGACAGGCTTTTTGGGGGCCAAGCTCCGGTTTTGGCACAAGCTTTACGTTCAGACGGCTATTGATTGCCAAGTAAAAAAATTAAGTAAATGATATCAAATTTATTTTTTCTAAGGGCAATAACACTTACCTCAACTTTACTTATATATTTTAACCAAATACTATTTTGAATGAAAGATGGGTGAATGACAGGGTGAATGAATTAAATGAGAGAGCGATATACTGAGCGGACAAATTGTACGCAAAACGTATTTATTTTAATTTGTCTGCGTCTTTCATGTAAATTGTATTACTTGTCTAAATTGTTGATGCATGTTAGTATTTAGGATACTACATCTAAGCACCACTGCTTGGAATGCCCGATCATGCATTACACACATTGGGGTAATTCATGATTAAGGATATCCCAACTCGTGACGCTTGGAGATAAGCCACACATTCAGCACACACTTTACACAAAACTCAAAACTGAACACTATCAATTAAAATACAGTCACTTTATTAGAAGCAGCAACTTATTAGTCAACACACTAACAAGCCAACAGGGACACATGTAGTCAGATGGGATAAAATAACAGCATAACTACATATTCAGCATTATACAACATACAAGAGTAAAAGTGTATTGAAATGCACACACAGAACAAGATTTGCAGATGTACTTAATTAGCCAAGACTTTTGTCTTGTTAATCCTCTCTAATACAGAGGTTAATTATCTTGGTATCTGTAGGATACTTTGAGAAGGACGGGTTGTAGAAACAACTAGGAAACGTCACGTAACTTCGGTCAGATAAGCATTTTAAGGACACAGGAGAGAGAGACCTCTTCAGCAAATCAGAGAAGTGGTGTATGGGAGAATACGTGAGTGTTGATGCCAATATGTAGGTTACCAAGTTACTGTCCACCAAACTACAAACACCGACTTTATGTGATTCTGTGACAGAATTAGTACAGAACTAATTACCTTATAACAACCCATCAAATCAGGGGGGAGAGGGGGACTCCTGTCACAGCCTCACATTATACGGTAAACCAACATAAGTTAATAGACACTGGCGAAGGGCTACAACTCCCGCCCAAGGGAAAGAAGTAAGACACTCGAAGGCCAGAGTAATCCAGAGCCTTCTCGAAGGACTGGTCAGTGAGTCCACTGTCCCGTGGACACTGATGTGGCCCGCCTATTGCGGGGTCCACGAGGAACTCGGACAGAGTTACCACCCGTGTCGGATTGTGACACGTGTGAACGGGCAGAGACAGACGGGACATCAGAGAGGCAACAGGGCCTGCCTTAGAGGGACTTAATAGTTCAGACCCATGTGTATTTAGGGTCATAGACATATGCTAGATAGTTTGCCTAGAATGTTTGTTATAATCATGTGTAATGTTAAACCTCTGATATGCAACGCATCAGTGCGGGCTTGTTAAACCCACTGCGCCAACGCACTGTATACCTAAGTTCAATAAATGTTGCTATATTATATTTAACGGAGTTATTGTTGCCTGTTTGAGCCCGAGTTCAGATCCCCTAGAGATCCAACACTGTGACAGTGACAATGAACTTCGACTCAAGTCACGACCTTGAAACGACCTCCGATAGTTCTACCTATCTTTGCACTACATTCGCCTCGCCAAGCTGCTTCAATCCAGACTGCACATGCCCTAGTATAGGCGACATCCTACACTACTTCCGGTTTCCTCCTCGTGACGTCATTCCGCGTCGACGACGTTCGATTTCAGGAAGCTGGTTCATGTGTGAACTCAAATTAAAGCTCTCGTCTTGAACCCACTTAACCCAACCTACAGTAGCTGTGAATAACCCCAGCGCCGCTAACACAATAAATATCCCTGTATTACACTGCTAGCAAATAAGCGCTTTCAACAGGTTTTGTCTTCAGGCAACGCCAGTTGTCTGTTCACACGTGCCAAACTTTCCCGCGCCACGGTTAGTACACACCGCCTAGCACTATCGGGTCACCGAGTACCAAAGTTAAATAAACTAAAGGGTACACATACCTTCAGATGGCTGAACACCGTTTCATACTGGAGTAGCTGTAATTCAGCAGGACTAGACGTCGGGTTTCTTCAACAACCTTGAGACATCGGTCACCCCAGCTCTCCATAATGAAAACACACTGCGCACAAAAGCATCTGTTCACGAGCCCTGACAGCCAGCAACTGCCGTCTTTGTCCGCCCGGCCTAATCAATTGTGCATGCGCCAACCCTACCTTCCGCCGGTGAATCATGTTCACACGGCCTCGGTGTTTAGAATCAACGAACACCATCCAAAGGGCGATAATTTTCCAGAGAACCGGGTCGGGTAATAGTAGGGTTGTCTGCCTTATACCACACGGCTGAATCAAACGGCGTCTATTTCGTGACACTTTCTACAACCACTCTATCTATAATTTCCTGTAGTTACATCTGACTTGTTTGTCATCAGCATAACGTAAGTTATTTATATTATGTCCACCAACCAGGATCCCTGACATATTTTATGTAGATCTCATTATATGTTCACTGTATAAGCCACATATAATACCTTAAATTGTACCCACATTGCTTGTTCACTGTCCATGTTTTGGCTCACAAATTCTCTATATTTTCAGAAATCTGTTACAAAACCCCCTGGTTCAAGTCAAGAATTTATCTTACAATGGAGACATCGCTGCAAAACTCACGAAGATAAAAAGCAATTTCTCTTCACAGTTGGTGCACAAAGGTTAACAGACATATTCAAGGTTGAAATTACTGGGGACTTGTTGGGAGAGTTCCTTGAGTGTCTGCATTGCTTAGAGGACAAGGAAGCAGCCCAAGCCATGGAGGTATTGGAGACTTTGACAAAATCACAGCGGTTTTCTCTCTCTTTGGCATTTCTCAGCAAGAAGGAGAAGGAGTCATGCTGGCTTCTATTTAAAGAGCTGAAGGCTTGTCCTTCGGTGTGCACTTCCACTGTGTTGATGGAAAAATTGGAAAATTTAGAAAATGTTTACATTAAGCAATGTTAAATTGATCCACATTTTCTGTTTTTTGAGTGATGATTAGTGTTTTCAAAATTTGAAACTCATTCGTTTGTTTTCATTCACACTTAGACCTCTATATTATCATCTCTAATAACGCTGGTGCCATGTTGTCTATTGTTGGATAGTTTGTAGAGTATGTGTCCAGTCTGCTGTCATCGCGCCTAATACAAATCTCTCCTAATACAAATCTCTCCAGTTGAGGCCACTACCTTTCATGAACCCGTGAGATGTTCTAATCTCATTAATCAGTCTTTGTTCATCATCGATGGTTGCTTAATTCTTTCTATACCCATCTTACCGGTTGTCGTACATGATTAATGTTCACCTGGGTCTACTCTGTTTAAACACCCATTTCAGTCCATGACAGCTAATTATCTGTTAGGGTATCATCCCAGACACGTTCCCCCCCCCCCCCCCCCCCCCAACATATGCATCAGTGTCCGGTGACTAATAGTGCCAGTTTTGTGTTGGTTGGCGAGGCCCCTTATATTCCTGATGTGCCTCTCATGTCTGGCTGTGCCAATTCTTACTCCCAAGTCATTCATTCTGGACAATGATGTGGAGCCACTGGCAGGAATTAATCTCATGTGTATGATGTTTCTAGTCTGGTTATGTGTGTGCATTGCACCATGTTTTATGTGGCTAACGGCCCAGGCATCCGACCAGCATTTGTCAGGGTCCGACACAAGGCTATCAAGAAGCTTCTCTTGTTGTCTACCTCTGTCTCTCTCTTTCACAGTTTTATCCTTATCTGGCCAAATAAAAAAGTAAAAGAACTGGCACTGTAGCTTAGGGGATAATGAGATGCAGTTTCACAATTCCCTGTCACAGCGAGTCATGCATTCAAGATCAGCCGCGGGCAACTTGGAAGCACACCACTTTTAATTTATTTTTATGATATAAAGTGTCGGCCATTTGAAATCAATGGCAAACGACTGAACTAACATTGCCTAGGATATCATACATAGCTAATTGCGAACGAAAGAAGAAGAATAAATAGCCAATAAATGCTGGGGTCGATTTGAACATCCTGTAAATGACATGCAACTAACTTTTGCTTTGGCCAAAAAAGTTACCAAAGAGACCAAAAGCCTCTTTCCAATGTTTGTGATAAGTTGTCTTTGTGTTTTAGCCTCTTTCAAAATGTTTCAGTTCCTCATTTTGGCTGTCCAAGGAATTTTCTGCACTCTTCTGTAAAACAACATCTCTGGGGCCTCAAGGGAATTTTGTGTTTGTTTACAAACTGTCCAGTGTTAATAGAATTACAGTGGTGGGTTTCCCTTGCTTTCCACGGTTTGTGTATGGTTTGACTCTTTTCTAGACTTTAATGCCTTTTCATCTCCAAAATATGTAATTTTCCTCATTTTGGTTTTGGCTTAACAGTCTTGTTCAGTATCCTATATCACCAATTTGTAAACAAAAGCCTTTGTCTAAAATGACAGATCCTGCAGTGTGTAAGGGGGCAGAGAAGCTAAAAAGGGGGCTTCAAATGAAAACCTTGAAAGTGTGATAGAAATTACAACCACCAGGCCGTTGTCTTGTAACCTGTCAATATTGTTGTTAAGGATGTCAAGCGTGTTAAGCACATGACATCATAATACAGATGAACACTGTGATGTCATAAGGACAGTTAAAGATGGCTGCCCCACATTTGACATGCACCAAAGAGGAGCAGCGTTCTGTTATCCGTTTTTTGATCAGTGAAGGGGTGAAACCTAAAAAAATTCATCAGCGAACAAAGATTTAGTATGGTGATGCATGTCTGTCAGTCCAGCAAGTGTATGAGTGGAGTAGAAAGTTTGAAAATGGTGTGACTTCTGTGACAGACTTTTCAGTCCGATGAAGATGTACAGAAGGTGGTGCATGAGTGGTTACACATGCGACCAAAAAAATATTTTTCTACAGGAATCCAAGCACTGGTGACTACATCGAAAAATAATACATTTTATCTTTTTCAGAATATAATTACCAAAAAAAAAGACCCCTCATATATGGTGTCCCTTATCTTCCGATGGCCATGTCACTAAGTTGTGATGTATTTTGTAAAGATAGCTGCCACACCAACTGCCTTAAAAAAAAGTCGACAGGGTCGACTTCATTGCACCAGGTTTTACTCCATATGGCTCGGTCTCTTTCCACAGCGCGGAAAAAGTCTCCGTAAAATTTAACTTGTGAACCGATGGACGCGGTCCAGAATCAAACCCACGACCTTCGGAGCCCGAGTCAAACGGCTTGACCACTTTGCCATGGAGACTCCTGCCAACTGCCTCACCTCCTCTAACTGATCATCATCTGTACTGGTTCATGGCCACTTATCTAACACACTCACAGCTATCCTCTAAACCTGGAGGCCACTCCATCATCTGCCGCCTTGGTAGACGTGCCTAGTAGCAGGACAAGTGTTTGCTAAAGTTTTCTTAATTCTTTCTGACCATCACAGTTTTTACATTACCTCTCTCTATCCAGATTATTATGTTAACTCCAATTGTTCCTTGATGTTATTATTTTACCTTCTCCAGACCCAAGTGTGCCGGCTTCGTGGCTTAGAGGTTATGACTTTTCTCCGTAATCTTCTCGTATACTCACGTCAGTAACGTGATGACGGTGAGAATCAGCAGTGGTTCGAATCGCATCGGTAACTTACGGGGTATGTGAGCCGATTCCGCTCAGAAAGCAATGGCAAACTACTGAGCGTAATCTTGCTAAGAAATCAAAGAAATTGGGGGGGGGGGGGGGGGGGGGGGGTTTGGATGTGATTGCATTGTCAGTTTACAGCAGAGCTGCAATATTTGAACCTTTCAGCCGACACATTCAACTTCTGCGGGCATTTATTGACCAGATCAGCTGAACCCTGAAAGGGGCATGTATGTATGTGAGTCAAGTTGGTGTTGAGACTTTTCTTTTGACCAGGCACAAAAATAGCACCTCCGTGGGGACTGTTGCGGAGCTCTCATTCCCATCTCCAAGGTCTGGAAACAGCGGGGTGTGCATGACAGATGCTGGAACTCCACATCTGTGGAAAGTAAAGTGTTGAAATATTCACGGAGGGGGGAACTCCTGATAATCAGAAGCATGTTGTGCTTGCTCTGCGGCAGAGTTTTTACCCATAATGTAGCACTTGATCACACTTAGTTTTAATTTTTTCTTCTTCTGAGTTCGTCTGGAATGTTGTTTTAGATGTAATTGCGTTGTGCCTGTTATTTGCACCTTTCGACCGATACATCCAACTTCTTTAAGCAGGTAGTTTTAATTTGTAACTCGGCTGTTTAGAAATGAGAAGCTGTTCATGCTGTTGAAAGTTTCTTTGGCAACAATGTATACTACATATATACATTACATATTCATTTAGAAATCCAGACAATAGCATACATTTTTGGTTTCAATAACATATTCTTGTCTGTCACAAATGAACACATACAAATTTACAACCATTATTTACAACTGAATGTTCTGGTTTGATTTTATTTAAATTCATTTATGACTACCACAAACATACTATGTATAATCATTAGCATTCTATATAAAAATATGCCTTCTTCATGTAAATAGCATTTGCCACTAATAAATACACTATTTAAATATCATTTACAATACAAAGTTTCGCTTTCATTTTGTTCTATTAGATATACCACTTCTTTACAAATCCAAATTAAAACATTTTCTCGGTGTAAATATCATAGGATCCATGTGTAAGTGGAACCATTAAGAGAAGGCAAGGAATAGCAATTGTATGAAAATATGCCTTCTTCATGTAAATAGCATATGCCATTATTAAATACACTATTTAACACTTATCATTTACAATATTAAGTTTTGCTGTCAGTTTGTTAACTATAAAACCAATTTACAAATCCAAATTAAAGCTTATTTTCTTGGTGTAAATATCATACTGTCCATGCGTAACTGGAGTACATAAAGAAAGACATGGAATGGTAAGACTGTAACCTAAGCAATACTGGCTACCCTACATTATAAACAAGTTTAGCTGCAAATAATGAATTAATCAATCCACAAATAATGAATTATAATTTACAATTATAGATTAAAACATTCTTTCTGTGTAAATAATATATGTTACAATATAAAACTATGTTAAAAATGTCATCTTTAAGTACCAAAAAAACAAAAAAAACACAGCAGGACCCCAATATAATGCAATCTGGCACAATGCAAACCTGCTTATAATTTATTTTTAAAAGCAAGGCAGCTAACTGTGGTAAGCTGAAATGTGCCTTTAGTCAATAGTCATTTCTCTTATTTATCGTGCTTGCTTGTTTGTGTTCATTGGCTTGAGCTCCAACATGAAGTCTGGTATGTCAGATACAGGCATCCTGTTGTTATTTATCGTGAAAGTTAGTTTATTGCATATCCCTAACAGGTCACAGTCAACCCCAGAATTTGTTGCATGTGTGTGATTTCTTGGCAAGTTTATGTTCAGCAGTTTGCCATTGCTTTCTGAATGACCGACAGTCATCCCATTGTATGAAAATCAGCACAAGGAGGTCTGCTTCCAAATCTTCCTCAGCCGCAGTGTGCAGATTGTGAATTGTGTTTGTCACCCCCTTGCCATAACACAGGTGGGCAATTATAACCAAACCCATATTGTTATAGAATAATCGGCACTCGTTGAGTGACTTCAGTATCAGGCAGGCCACCTTTACTTCCAGGTCATTTCCTGGTACCGATGTTAGAATGGGTGAGCCTGGGAGAAAAAGTTAATTAAAATAATTCTTATCCGCCCCTTTGCTTTATTGACTACACAAAGCCTTTCGATAAAGTGAGACATGTCGACATGGTAAGGATGCTTGCAGATCTACAAATTGATGGAAAAGACCTTAGACTTGTAAAAAACATATATTGGAAACAACAAGCTGCCATCAGAATTGATAACAATCTAGATCAATATCAGCCTATTAAAAGAGGTGTGAGACAGGGATGTGTAATGTCTCCAGACCTTTTTTCCCTGTACAGTGAAAATATTTTCAGAAATATAGAAGATATGGAACGAATCAACATTGGGGGATGCATCCTCAATAACATTAGATATGCAGATGATACAGTCTTGATTGCAGACAATGAACAGGACTTGCAACACTTAGTAGATGAGGTTGTTGCACATAGTGAACAACTAGGGTTAGAACTGAATATTAAGAAGACACAGATTATGGTTGTCACTGGGAAGAAGGAAATACCACAATGTGATATACGAGTAAATGGGCATATTCTTAAGCAAGTGAATCGATACAGTTATCTAGGCACAGTCATAACATCTGAAGGGAGATGCCTTGAAGAGATTAGAACAAGAATTTCCCCCAGGAAGGTTAACCTGGTCAACAAATGCCCGCAGAAGTTGGATGTGTCGGCCTAACGGCGCAAGAACGCAGCTCTGCTGTAAACAGGCACAACGCAATCACGTCCGGAAAAAAAGTCTGGATGAACGCAGCAGAAGAAGAAGAATGAGAATTGCCATTGCGAAGGTAGCCTTTTGCAAAATGAAAAACATAATGATCAATAAAAAGATATCAATTGAAACGAGAAAAAGAGTTTTGCAGTTCTACATAGAACCTATACTTTTGTATTGATGTGAGGCGTGGACAATAAGCAGTCAAGCTGAAAAACAGCTGATGGCTAAGGAAAAGTTGTTTCTGAGGAAAATTCAAAGAATACCATGGACAGACAGAAAAACCAATGAACAAGTCCTTCAAGAAACAAATGAAGATCGTAAACTGATTAGACATTTGACGTAGACAGTCAAAATGTTTTGGGTCATGTTATGAGTAGAAATGACTTGGAGAACTTGGTGATGACTGGCAAGGTTGAAGGGAAGAGACCAAGAGGAAGACCAACTAGTAAATACCTGGATGGCTTGACCACTTGGCATGGTCGAGACAGGAAGACAGAGCTGATCCACGACTCTGGTGATCGAGTGAGATGGCAGAACATGACGGATGGATGGATCCACCCCAGTGAGTATTGAATTCATGACCACTGGCCAGCAAGCTAGCATCTAGCTACTACACTACCACAGCACCTGACTGCGAGCGTCACAGAAATTCCCACACAGATGGTAGACAACCAAGCCCAAAGTCTTGCACTCACTGCTTGGAGAATTCACAAGCATTCTAGGATAGAATGTGTTTACTGATGGAATGAAACCAATTCATCATCGGTGGTGCTCTACAAGAACCTTCTAGCAAACCAATAGACATCCCTGGGTTTCTTAATGGAAACTGCATTCTCAGCCAGCGAATTGTGGATGTAAGCTCTCTGTTTGTCTCTCAGTGATTTTATTAGTTACCTGAGGAGAGCTCACCATTCTGGCTTCGTTCACAAATGAATTTAGTGCCTGTCTTCATGTCTGCTGGTTCTGTAGGTTTGCCTTCTGAGGGGGGACCAGACAGTCGAGCATTCCCAAGAGTTGAGAGACTGTTATACTCAGCTGGACATCCTGTTTGGTACTCAGGTTGTTGGGTGTTTACAGACAAGAGTTGTTTCAGTTCATCAGGATGTAGTAACGGTTTCACGTCACCAGGATATGGTAACCATTTACTTTCAGCAGGATCTGGTAACCATTTACACTTAGCAGGGTCTGATAACCATTCACACTTAGCAGGATCTGATAACAATTTACATTCAGCAGGATCTGATAACAATTTACATTCAGCAGGATCTGATAACAATTTACATTCAGCAGGATCTGATAACAATTTACATTCAGCAGGGTCTGATAACCATTTACCTTGCACCGGATCTGATATCAATTTACATTCAGTGAAATCTGGTAAACATTTACTTTCAGTGAGATCTGATAACTGCTTTCTTTCACCATGATGTAATAATAATTTACCATCAACAGGTCCTGATAACTTGTTTTCCTTCACTAGGATCTGATAACTGTTTACCAGGATCTACTAATCGTTTACCAGGATCTGCTAACCTACTTGACGATCCTACTAATGCTGAAACAGAAATCCCATTACTGTCTTTCAAACTACAGTCCCTGCAGCCATCATAACTGAATCTATCTTGCTTTCTTTTACCCAAAGAAGTAATCTCAGCTTGCTTACTGCAATAGGAAATTCTGCTGTGGTGTGCTTGTAGTGGTGACTCATATGTGTCAGATGCCAACAACAATTTGTCTTGTTCTACTGCAGTATCAGAGTTCATTTCTTGCTTTTGACTCACCAGCTTATTTGGCTTGCCGTTTGCAAGCTGTTTACTAGAACTGAAGGTTTGTTTATTATTAGACCCAAGACAACTTTCCTTTGAAGTCATACTTCCAATAATGCTGCCTGCGTTTGAACATATTCCCTTTTGTGACACCCCGTCAGGTAGATTCTTGCTTGTCATTTTAAATAAATATCTTTTTCGTCCATATATGATTTTCTCCCTCTTATTATTGACACAACTGATGTCTCCATTAAGACTGACTCCTTTAGTCAGGTTATTTCTAGAAACACAATAACTGGGTATGCTTTGGTTATGAGAGGGTAGTAGTGACGGATTTAGCAATGTCATTTCATTCTGGAGGTTCAGGATATTCTCTTCAAGATTCTCCATCAGTGACAATTCAGTGCCACTGGTTTTCTCTGACTTAACAGCAAAGTTATTTGCTCGTCCATAAGGCAAAATAATCTCACAGCTGTGTGCATTCAATTTGGCAATACATTTCAACTTTTTTCTAGTGACTCCATTATGCTGATATCTCTCCTGGCAAGTTTTGATATTGCTATCACCAATCATAAAATCTTTATTATGAGAATTTGCAACTTCTGTTTTGATATGTCTTTCATCCGATATAAAATCATTTTGTATTTTCCCTACTTGCTTCAGCTTGTTTAGCATGAAACTCTGGCAGGCATAGCCATACATCTTATGGTGACACAAGTTAAGTATGTGGTCAATGTTGTCTTCATGAATATCTTGGTCAAGAAGTGACAATTTTAAGGCTGCAATGTCATGGGAGACAAACGGGCAGCCTCCTGCATCCCCACATGTGAGAGATCTGTCCTAAAATAGAAAAAAAAAAGAAAGAAAGAAAATGGATGTTTTATAACTACAGTCAGATAATTTGAACACTATCAATACACAGTCACATGTTTTTTAACATGATCAATAGTAATGTTTTGAACACAATCAATATAGCCATAATGTTTTGAACGCAATCAAAACACAGTCACATATCTGTTTAACACAATCAAAACAGTCATGTAATGTTTTGAACACAATCAATAGTCACATAATGTTTTGAACACAATCAATACACAGTCACATAATATTTTGAACACAATCAATACACGGTCACATAATGTTTTTTAAACACAATCAATAGTAATGTTTTTAACACAATCAATACAGTCGCATAATGTTTTAAACACAATCAATACACAGTTATGTGATGTTTTTAAACACAATCAATACACAGTCAGATAATGTTTTTAACATAAAATACACAGTCACAATCTTTTTAACAGAATCAATACAGTCACATAATGTTTTTAACACAATCAAAACTCACCAACTATCTAAGAACAGTCATAATAGCAGATGGAATATGCCATACAAAGATTAGAAGAAAAAAGAAATCACCATGGCAAAAGCAGTCTTTTGCAAGGTGGGAGACATTATCATCATTATGTGCTCTGCCAAATGGTATAAGCATTCATGTCTCTCCACAGATATCAGCCCTTGGTGTTCATGTCTCTCCACAGATTTCAGTCCTTGGTGTTCATGTCTCTCCACAGATATCAGCCCTTGGTGTTCATGTCTCTCCACAGATTTCAGTCCTTGGTGTTCATGTCTCTCCACAGATCTTGGTCCTTGGTGTTCATGTCTCTCTACAGATCTCAGTCCTTGGTGTTCATGTCTCTCCACAGATCTTGGTCCTTGGTGTTCATGTCTCTCCACAGATTTCAGTCCTTGGTGTTCATGTCTCTCCACAGATTTCAGCCCTTGGTGTTCATGTCTCTCCACAGATTTCAACCCTTGGTGTTCATGTCTCTCCACTGATTTCAGTCCTTGGTGTTCATGTCTCTCCACAAATTTCAGTCCTTGGTGTTCATGTCTCTCCACAGATCTTGGTCCTTGGTGTTCATGTCTCTCCACAGATCTCGACCCTTGGTGTTCATATCTCCCCACAGATCTCTGTCCTTGGTGTTCATATCTCTCCACAGATCTCAGTCCTTGGTGTTCATTTCTCTCTACAGATCTCAGTCCTTGGTGTTCGTCTCTCCACAGATCTCAGTCTTGGTGTTCATGTCTCTCCACAGATCTTGGTCCTTGGTGTTCATGTCTCCTTGGTGTTCATTTCTCTCCACAGATCTTGGTCCTTGGTGTTCATGTCTCTCCACAGATCTGGATACCTTAGGTGTTCATGTCTCTCCACAGATCTGGGTTCCTTGGTGTTCATGTCTCTCCACAGATCTGGGTTCAACCCTTGGTGTTCATGTCTCTCCACAGATCTGGGTTCTTGGTGTTCATGTCTCTCCACAGATCTGGGTCCTTAGTGTTCATGTCTCTCCACAGATCTGGGTTCTTGGTGTTCATGTCTCTCCACAGATCTGGGTTCTTGGTGTTCATGTCTCTCCACAGATCTGGGTTCTTGGTGTTCATGTCTCTCCACAGATCTGGGTTCTTGGTGTTCATGTCTCTCCACAGATCTCAGTTCCTTGGTGTTCATGTCTCTCCACAGATCTTGGTTCCTTGGTGTTCATGTCTCTCCACAGATCTTGGTCCTTGGTGTTCATGTCTCTCCACAGATCTGGTTCCCTTGGTGTTCATGTCTCTCCACAGATCTTGGTCCTTGGTGTTCATGTCTCTCTACAGATATCAGCCCTTGGTGTTCATGTCTCTCCACAGATCTCAGTCCTTGGTGTTCATGTCTCTCCACAAATCTCGACCCTTGGTGTTCATGTCTCTCCACAGATCTCGACCCTTGGTGTTCATGTCTCTCCACAGATTTCGACCATTGGTGTTCATGTCTCTCCGCAGATCTCAGTCCTTGGTGTTCATGTCTCTCCACAGATCTCGACCCTTGATGTTCATGTCTCTCCACAGATCTTGGCCCTTGATGTTCTGGATGATATTCCTCCATGCCACCAACTGAGTCCATCCAGCATCATTTGTCTCAGTCTGCCACTTATACTGCTGTTCTTCCCAATCATCACGATGCTTTCCAGTTTCTCTCTTCTCATTGCACGTAAAAAGCATGTTGTCTCTTTCTTCAAGTCTACAAAGGGCTTAGCGTGAATTGGTAGAGGGGAATATACTCCATTTGGAGATAAAAGCTAGTAGAGGAAATGAAAGACAGGAGTAACTTCTGTTGAAGTATCATTAAAAACATACAAAAAATACTTTAACAAAAGCCAAACATGTGCAAACAAAAAGACATGATAGTTTGAAATTACCATGGTAGACAATTCAAATTACTATGTGAATATGTGTGTTCTATATTTTAGCTTCAAGATCCTATTGCTTTAGTTTATATTGTGTGATTTCTGCAGTATGTACCTGACGAGACGCAGCCAAAAATGCCGGGCAATAAATCATGCAATCTATTGTTTGTGTCTTTGTTATTCAAATAAATTCAAATAATAAAAAAATCAAATTTGACAATGGAGCTTGATAAACAAGATATTGGAGGAAGAGAAGAAGAGAAAGAAAGAGGACAAGAAAGAAGCAGCCAATAATATTGAATTAAGTCATTTTAATATGTCCTTTTCAAAACTGAATCCTTATTGTGAATTTATCATTTTGAAATGCCCATAAAAAAAAAAAGGCACTGTGAACAAGTACTTTGCCACCACACAAAAAAGTCAGATGTAGTCTGGCCATAGCACTGCAGGGGTTAATCAGTATTAACTCATAATCTTCTGGTGTGCTGAGGTAGCAGGTTCCACCCTTAAACCTGTCATTTGGATTCAAATGTTGACTTCTCGTCCTTGACTTGGGGACGTAAATTACATGCACCTCTGAAGTCAGAGTGGGTTCACCTGATGGCGAGGGACACTGGTCATAGGGAAAGCTAATGCACACGCAAAAGCACTCCCGTGCACTAGAAGTAGTAGAACATGGTTGGACTACGCTTGAGTTCAAGGCCTAGCAAATGGATTTTAAAAAAAACAAACAGTATTAAAAACCTACAGCAAAACAACAGCAAACAAGTAACAGTTTTGAGAACATGACCATTTCCTGTGGCAACATACACATGTGAGTCATAGACCACGTCACAAGCAATATCAAACACATTTGGGGCTTCTGAATTTAATTGTTGCAGAAATAGTTTTTAGAATATCATGGATCAAGAAGAAGAAAATACTGATATTTTACCAGATCTGAAGCTCAAAGAAGGGCTCATAAACATTATCACGTCACAGAAACTGAAATACTCTGTCAAAACAACTGTCATTTACTGCCAATATAGTACCTTGCAGGTGGGGCTCGTTATCAACCAAGATAAGACAGAATATATGGTAATTTCAAGAGACGGAATGGCTAAAAACTCTGGCCACATACAAATAGATAATATGACCATTAAAAGAACGGAAACATACAAATACCTGGGTACAATCTTCAACTGCTCCAACATCATAAGGGAAGAAATACAAACTAGAATCAACTCTGGAAATAAGATATACTATGCACTACAACATCTACTAAAATCAAAGGCGCTATCTCGTAACACCAAAATCACAATATACAAAACACTGATCAGACCAGTTGTGCTGTATGGCTCTGAAACCTGGAGTACAACGAAAGGAGACGAAGCCTTGTTACAAACCTTTGAGAACAAAATTTTAAGACGCATCTTTGGACCCATTAGGGATACACAAAGTGGAGAGTGGAAAAGAAGAAGTAACAAAGACATTTATGATTTGTTTAAGTCCCCGCTAATCACTGGTATCATGAAGGCTAATAGACTACAATGGCTGGGGCATATAGAAAGAATGGAAAATAATAGGGAAACAAAACTCGCTTACACTCAGGAAATAAATGACCGTAGACCCCGAGGTAGACCAAGAAGGCGGTGGAGAGATAATATACATACAGACCTACAAGCACTTGGAATCAACGACTGGCAAGAGAAGGTCCACCAGAGAGACGAATGGAGACAGATTGTATTTGCAGCAAAGAACCTCAATGGCTCGGAACGCTGAAGAAGAAGAAGAAGAAGAATAGTACCTTGCGGTGTATGACAGGAGGGTCTCGAGCCCGAGGAATTAAGGCCACCTGGCTAGTGCACTCGCCGCAAATTGTGCAGGTTAGAGTTTTCTTTTTGCCCCCGACAGAAAAAAACTCCACACCTTACTGAGGATTCGAACCTGGGTCTCCCAAAGGAGAATCCAGCATTCTAAGCTACTTGGCCAGCCAGTCCTCTGCAATACTCTGGCTATATAAAACATCAGTGTGGCTTGGAAAGAACAGTGAAGCAAGGCATGTTCCCGCAAGAAGAGGCAAGGGGTTGTCCATCACGAAGATGGACACGGGACACTACAGACACCTCGGGCATGAGACAGGAGAACTGACAAGCATTTAGAAACTTTGGCAGGTCATGGTGAGAGTGATATTCTGAAGAAAAAAGCCCTGCTGCATGATAATGGTGAAGATTACAGGTTAGTGATTTCCTTAGCTGCCCAAACTATGTTGGTATTATGAGTGGTAACTCTGGGGGTATTTGAAATGTATAACTAGGACACAACAAAACAAAAAGAGGTGATCCTAGGGATACTTGAAATGTATAACCAGGACACAATGAAACAACAAGTGGTAATACTGATTATATACAAAATGTTTAACTAGGACACAACAAAACAAAAAGTGGTAAAACTGATTACATATATAATGTTTCAATAGGAATAAATGAAACAAAAAGTGGTAGTACTGATTACATATAAAATGTTTCAATGGAAAAAATGAAACAAAAAGTTTTCTAGGAGTTATCTCATTATGAACACTTTGACATTTCTTCTTCTTATAGTCAGTGTAGCAGTGGTCATCATATCTGTCCACAGCCTACTGTATCTTGTACTGCCAATCATTTCTGATGTTTTTCCATGCCATGAAGCCAAATTGGGTAGCCAATCTCTTGGTCTCATTCATCTCTCTTCCCTTCCAGCTTTCCTGTTGTCATGACATACTGAAGCTTTCCCCTTCTCATGAAGTGCCCAAAGAATCAGGACTGTCATCTTCTAATGTAGTTAACCAGTTTTCTTTTGTGAGTTAACTTTCATTAAGATATCTTCATTATGCTGTTTATCTGTCCATAGTATTATCATTCTTCTATAAAACCACATCTCTACACTCATCATTCTTCTATAAAAACATATCTCTGCACTCATCATTCTTCTATAAAACCAGAGTAGACTGGCCAAACAGTCTGCCTTAGGAAGCTACTGAAGATCAAATGGCAAGACAAGATCCCAGACACTGAAATTTTAGAAAGAGCTTCCATGCCCAGTATCCATACTCTATTGATGAATAATCAGATTAGCTGGGCTGGTCACCTGACTCGTGTACCAGATCACAGGCTCCCTAAACACATTTTTTACGGTGAGCTGCACTGTGATAAACACCCCCAAGGTGGCCAGAGGAAAAGATTTAAGGAACCTTATATTTTTCTCAAAGCTTATGGAACTCATCAAGACACACAGGGAGATTGCTTCTAAAGAGCGAAATTCATGGGGTACATCATCATGCAAGGGTGTAGTCACTTGCTAAGCAAACAGGACTGCAAGAGCTGTGAAAAAAAGACTGGACAAAACAGACCACAGTAGGAGATCATCCCCCTGGAACATCAAGCATTCTTTGTCCACATTGTCAGAGAACATTTCGAGCCAAAATAGGCCTTATCAGCCATCTTAGAACCCACTGCTTCAAACTTTCGGTCCCACTGGATGAAATGAATTGTTATCATCATTCCTGATGGACAAACACCATAAAACCACATTACTGCATAACTCTTCTCTAGTCTGCTAATTGTCCACACATTAGAATTGGCTGGACATAGTTAACACCTCTTTTTCTTACCTCGATTGACAGAGATATATTACGTGGAATATTCCTCATCTTGATTTTGCTTGGACTATTCTATACTTAGTTTATGTAATACATCTTCCATCTGATGTTTCCAATATTTCCAATAACTTAAATGTATTGACTTGTTTCAAACCGGTTCCATTTACTGTGATGATGTATTTGGGAAAACATGTTTTCTTACTAATTACCTCTAATTCTGTTTTTCTGTTATTTAGATCAAGACCTTTGTTTTGACTTCACATTGCAAGTATATCTATCATTTCTCTGAAATACAGGCCACAAACATTGGCCTTTAAACCTGTAAGGGTTAAAATGTCACAACAACTTTACTTGTGGAATTCATGTGGAATGCTTTTACATCTGTCCCTGGTGGTTTGTCTTGTGAACTGCATGTTCTGAAAAATGGTGGACAGCTGGTTGCTGAACTATCTGATTTTTCCTTATGCAATAATGTGTGTGCAATTGCTGAATTTCTAGTGACTGCCGCTTCCATCGACGATGAACTGTAATTTTACTGGCGGACTTGTGTTGGCATTCTGGCAGTGGCCTTTTACATGCATGTCTATGTGTGCTATTGGTTTTTTGGGATTACTGTCTGTTTTACTTTTCACATGGGACCGTGAGGAGCATTTTGTGTGATATTCACTGGCATAGGAACAGAGCATTATGGGGTGACTCTTTGCTGTGAAGCTGGAACCACAACTAATTAAGCTAAGCTAAGCTAAACTAAACTTAACTAACAACTTTAATTATGACAAGCCAACCTGTATTGCTGAGCAACTATGGGCTTTGTAGTTTTTTCTGCTTCCCTCCAGCCCATAAATATGTCGGATGTTATAGATGTACCGTCTCTCATTGCCTTGCCAACGTGGGTGATGATCCTTGGATGTATTCGTCTTTGTGGGCACAGAGTACTCACGTTTCCATAACAACAATGCGTCATTAACAGGAAGCCCAAGTTCTTTTAGAAACAAAGTCAGCTGAACCTGGTTAGCAGAGGGGGGAAAATGATTTAGAATTGTATTGAAATACAGATGACTGTGAAACAAGACCACACAGAACACATACGCAAATTGCAATTTACCAAAGATGAGAATAAATCCAGCAAATCATAACCTATTTGGAGGTCAGCATGGCCGAATGGATAAGAACACATGTTCTTAAACTTCTGGTGTGCTGATGGTGAGGTAAGGGAGTCAACCCCTACACCGGATAGTTGGACTAAAATAAATGTTGCTTCTCAACCTTGACTTGGGGATAAAAATTACAAGTACCGGTCGACTTCCGGTCGCCAACATGGCGGTTAGGCATTGAACCGCTAAGGCCTGTGGTGTGTTTATGCTTGTAGCTACAGTTTGCAATCGCATTTTCCTCATGTTGGACTGGTAGTACATGGTTCCGTCGCCCTGCTACTGAGTGAATGCATGGGCGACACTGTGAGCTGTGAAATTCGCATGGAATGCTTTTACATCTGTCCTGTACAGTGGCCTGCATGTTCGGAACAATGGCTACCGGCTGTTGCTGAATTGACTGATTCGCCTATTTGGTTCAGGAGTGCATTTTTCAAGAGACTCCTGGGAGTCGGCGCTGAAGCTACGGAGTTCGTGCTTTATGCGACACTTTCGGCAGGTCACCCTGCAGTAAAATACCAAGCCATGTGAGAAAACCTGGGTCAATGAGGTCTTTCTGGTGACCGCCGAGTCCATCGACAATGAACTGTGGTTTTCATGGATGAATTTTGTGTTGACATTCTGGCGGCGGCATTATGCACAGTGTACCTGTGCGGGCTGTTGGATTGCCGACACTCCTGTCTATTCCACTTTTCACATTGGACAGTGGGGAGCATTTTGTGTGATATTCACTGGTACAGGAATGGAGCATAATGGGGAAGACCCGTTGCGTGAAGTTGGAACCTCAACTAACCTAACCTAACCTAATTACAAGTACCTCTGAAGTCAGAGTGGGTTCACCTGATGGCGAGTGACAACTGTTAATAAGGAAAACTAAACCACATGCAAAATTAAGTCCAGTGTGTATGGACTACGCTTGTGTTCAAATCGAATGAGCACCCAAAAAAAAACAACAACACCCTGAATTTTGCCTTGGTAAAACCAAGAGTTGATATACACATAATTGGGTAGCAATGTAGACAATATTGGGGAAATAGATAGAGGTATTGAAATAAGTGTACAACAATCAACAACCTATTAGCATTAGGTAATTTGTGGAAGACACAAGAAATCAAATCTAGTACTAAAGTGAGAACATGTAATTCTAATATCAATTCAATACTGCTACACTGATCAGAAACATGGAGATCAGCTAAAACAGTTACTAAAATACTAATCTCCATTTTTTGTACAATTATGTGTTCCAAGATAAGTTTTATGCACATATATTAACAAATCTAGTGTAAATATAGAGTCAAAGACAAATTTTCATTGTTTTAGATAAGTTTTAGGCACATAATAACTAATCTGGTGAAAATTCATTATTTTAGACTAATTTTCTAGTAATCCAGAAACTTTAATATTTTGAGAAAAATCCATAACCAGTGATAAGTTTAAATGTCTCAATTTTGAGCTATCTCCACTTTAAAAAAAAAAAGTATGTTTTTGCAAAAACGTTTTTCCAAGGTAAGTTGTATGCACTTATATTAACTATTCTAGTGTAAATTTATTGTTTTAGACTGATTTTCTTATGATCAGAGAATTTTGAATTTGTTTCTTTGCATGCATGACCAGACATATAAAACAATGTATCAATTTTCAGCACACATGGCTAAGATTAAGGCGGAGATATAAATTTTTGATCTAACATCATAAACAGATCATACGATATCCATCGACAGAAAACCCTGTCTTTCAGAAATTGAAAACAATGCATTCCCTTAAAGAAAAGGTGTTTTGAAAATTGTATTAGATCATCAATAAGTGATTGCTTAAATTATAGCTTTGCTTTAACAATTAAGTGATTCCAACCAATTTTGTGCAGACAGAAAAACTTATATATTGTTTATTGCTGTGGGGATAACAAATGCTCCCCATTTGAACAGTATCACTGACTGTGTGTTGTAAGTGTTTCAGCCAAAAGTATATAATTCATTTATTCACTTCATATGATATATAATTCTGCAGTATGCACATGGTGGTGATGGTGGCAGCAGTGGTCGTCATCATAGTCGTAAGTAGTAGTAGTAGTAGTAGTAGTAGTAGTAGTAGTAGTAGTAGTAGTAGTAGTAGTAGTAGTAGTAGTAGTAGTAGTAGTAGTAGTAGTAGTAGTAGTAGTAGCAGCAGCAGCAGCAGTAGTAGTAGTAGTAGAAGGCTTCTTTCAGTCCTGTAGGACTATAGAGTTGTGGAACTGGGAAGGCACCTGACAGCACTGCTGGTGACTGTATAGTCCAATGTGAGAGTGGCAGTCTCTGTCACAGTTTCCGCATCTGTAAGACGAGGCAGGTCCCACAAGTGACTGCATTTTATGCTTGTGCCTCTCATCCTCAGTTTGTTGGATCAGGATGCGCTCAAAGAGCACCAGTCCATTTCGTACATCTCTTCTCCAGGAACATCTGTCTGTTGCAGCTCTTTCTCACGTGTCTGGATCTATTGCCAAGAGTTTTCATATCTTGTTTACACACATCCCTGTATCGCATTTGGGGTCTTCCGGTTGGCCTCTTTCCTGTGGCTAGTTCTCTGTATAGGAGATCTTTGGGAATACGTTCGTCCTCCATTCGAGATACATGGGCTTGAGGAGGGAGTGCACTGTGGTAATATCCGCTCTTTCAAGCATGTTTGTTTGTTATGTGGTCTTTCCATGATATGCCCAGGATAAGCCTCAGACACCTGCTGATTTTCAGCAAAATATGCCAGGCAGTATGCATTAAATCATGCAACCTATTGTTTGTGACTCATGTATATAAACCTGCCAGTGTTTGTCCTGAGCTTCCATGTCCTATTGTGTATATGTGTTGACTAAGTGAGTATGGGAAGGAGGGTATGTATGTGCTTTACGGTTTGTATGGATGAAGATATATGGGTGTGTGAGAGAGAGAGCGAGAGAGAGGGAAATAAAGAGAGAGAGATATATGGAGAAAGAGATATGGAGAAAGCGAAAAGGGGTATATATGTACCAGTAAACTTTTGTTAGTGAGTTTATGATTGAGAGTGAGTATATGTGTATGCGAGGGGTGTACGTTTGTGACTTATTGAGTGGGTGCATAGAGCTGCGTAAATGATGCATGTATGCAGGTATGTATGTATGTATATGTATATGCACATGCTGTGTATGTGTGTCTGGCTGCCTGCCTGTCTCATAACATGGTAATATGCATTGTCTATACTCACAACATTCATTTGACAATGTTTTTTTAACTGTGTGAATGTAACATGCAAATTAGTTAATTGATGTATGAAAGATGAGTGGTTTGAAGGGCCGAATTTAAGACGGACCTGCGTGCCCAATTTGTGGCCCAATTTGAAATAAAGTTTGTTTGTTCGTTTTTTCACTCACCCGATCATGATGTTTGAGTGTATGCTCATCTTGCAAGACCTTGACAGCATTCTTCATACATGGGGGAAACATGGCACTGTGTTCCCAAAGGTCAGCCAATTTGAGGGTGGGGATATGTTCTGGCTGGTACCCAGGTATCTTTGTTTCAGCTCTAAATAAACCCTGCAGAACATTTCATAATCCATTACAAAAATACAACTGACAATACATGGAGTATTAAAAATAATAAATTTCAAATGAGAACAAGTCACTATTATGTCCAATATGCTTGTGTCACACATTCCAGATTGGAAGTAATTTGGTTTGCAAATGCCTTAGTCTGAATTGACATTGAAAATATCCTTCATGAATGTGTTATTAACAGATGTGAGATCCCACAAATGGCCCTCGCTTGTTAGGTTCCATGAAAAATATGGAAATCTGACCTCCCTTAAACTAGCAATGTCCTGCCCCACATTACAACAATGAACATAAACAGATATGGAAGCTGTCAACTTCATGCCACCAAACACTGTACAGAAATATCATGAACAGGAAACTGACTTCTACTTTCATTAGAGATATTAACATAGAAGTCTATGTGCGAACAAGAAAGAAGAAGAAGACTAGCAATAAAGTTTACATCTGATTCTTGACAAGACATTTCAAAAAGGCCACATGAAGGAGAAGTTGGGACAACTTCTGAAGGATGGAAAAGCTGCTTGACCAGATGGTTTCCCAGCTGAAGCTTTTAAAGTCAATATCAACACCTCAGCTGAATTACTACACAAATTATTTAGTCTGGGAATCTACAAAAATACCAGCAGACCAGGAACAATGATAACTGGTAAGTATGCAAAAGAAAGGTGCCTGCAGCAGTGTAAAAGTTATAGTGAAATAAAAATATCGTCAGTACCTGGGAAAATATTAAGGATAATTATGGAGAGACTAAGTTGATGCTACAGACAAACAATAAGGGATGAACATGTATACTTTCAACGAAACAGTCCAGGACTAACCAGATAGCCACATTCATCTCATCTTGTTCCTCCTGTACCTTACAGTGTCGAGGTGCTGATTATACTTTTTTCTACTAGCAGCCACATTATACGTATTAATAGATCAAATCACTGAATTTTCCACTTCATATTTGATTTGTTTATTCTGAAAAGGCCTTCACAGCATTGTTAGGTAATCCCTTTAGAAATTAATGAAACAGAATGGGATCCCCTAGAAGATCTTGACTTAAAATGGGCAACAGATAATAATAACATGAAATGCAGAGTTCTTGATGAGGGAAAATTAACAGATGCATTTAAAGTAAGAACAGGAGTGTGACAGGGATGCCTTTTGTCACATGTATTATTCTTACTGACTGTAGACTGGATTTAGAAGACAATAAGTACCACAGAAAATGGAATTCAATAGACTCAGTCAGAGCAGTTTAATGATCTGCACTACACCAACGACACTGTCTGCCTGTCCGACAGGCAAAATCAGATGCAAGATAAGTTACACAAATTTGATGGAAGGTCACAACAATTAGTTCTAAAAATATTTTATGGGAAAGACAGCTAGTGAGAATAAATCAAAGAAATTATAATTTGATCTCTCTTTGTGAAAAGTCAAAAGAAATTAAATCTAGTACCAAACTCAGAATATTTAAATCTAACATCAAATTATTTCTGACTAAACGATTAATAATAAACTACAAACATTTATTAAATGGTGCCAGGGCAAAACTGAAGGACTAATTTGGTATGAAAGAATCACTAAATGCTGAGCTTATGGAAAGAACAAAATAAATTCCAAAGAATAAAGGTGAGGAAAAGACAATGGCACTGGAAAGGACACACATAGAGAAAACCTGTTAACAGTTTAACTAGATATTCCTTTCTCTTGATCCCACAGGGCATAAGAAATAAAGGGATACCTAAAAACACATGGAGAAGAGAATTAGAGATAGAGATCCATAATATGGGGAGAATAAAGGGAACTGCAGGATATGGCAGGATAAGAACGCTTGGTGCGAGTTCATCAAGTGTCTATGCTACTATGAGTGATGAAAGGAAGAAGATGATGCAGTCAAATCAAGTAAATATTTTCTAAACATGGCTTTTCCATGTGAACAGTCACCTTTTTCCAATCAATCATTTATTTTTACCTATTCTGTTTTCTAATAATGTCTTGTCCCTGTGCTCAATCATCTCTTATGTTCAAACCATATGTATTCAATCAATCATTTATTTTTACACATTTCTATCACTCTTTGTCCTCTTTCATATTTTATTCTGAAACCACAGTCACTAACCACATCTTCCATTTTCTCCTCTCCGATTTTTGCGCTAATTTCTCCAAGTATTATGTAGACTTCTTGTAATACCTATTTCATCACTAAATCTCTGTAACTCTCACAACTGTCCCTGGGTCCAGACAACATCACAGCAGAAATGATCAATGCCTTAGAATAATATGGAACAAACAAAGTCGCCAGACTGTTGAACACAATATATGATACTGGCGATATACCTCGTGAATTATGTAACTCTATATTTACTGCAGTCCTGAAGAAATCAGGAACCTCAGAATGTGATCAACATCAAATAATTAGTATAATGAGCCAATCACAAATATTTTGTTAAGAATCATCATGCAAAGAGTTAGGAAGAAAATAAAACCCAAAATAAGGGAAGAACAATGTGGGTTTGTAGAAGACAAGGGTACAGTAAATGCTGTGCATTTTCTAAGATTATTATTTGAGCGTTCTGTAGAAGTAAATAAAAACCTACATCTCTGCTTTATTGACTGCACAAAGGTTTTCGATAAAGTAAGACATGTCAACATGATGAAGATGCTTGCAGATCTACAAATTTATTGGAAAGATCTTAGATGTGTAAAAACATATATTGGAAACAACAAGCTGCCATAAAAATTGATAATGAAGTAGATCAGTATCAGCCTATTAAGAGAGGTGTGTGACAGGGATGTGTAATGTCACCAGATCTTTTTTCCCTGTACAGTGAATATATATTTGGGAAATTTAGAAGATATGACAGGAATCACCATTGGGGGACGCAAACTCAATAACATTAGGTAGCGAATGCTACAATATTGATTGCAGACAATGAATAGAAGCTGCAACATTTAAGTAGATGTGTAGATTTAAATTCTAATTAGTATTAGTACTAAATTACTAGGAATTTAACTAATCTAATTAGTAGATTTAAATTGTAAGAAGATACAGATTTTGGTCATCACTAGGAAGAATGAAATACCACAACTGCAACGAGAAACAGTGTGTTGAAGTGCTGCATAGAACCTGTACTTTTGTATGGATGTGAAGTGTGAAAAATGAGAGCAAGTCCTACTTGCTACTAAATGAGCAAGTCCCACAAGAAACAAATGAAAACCCTAAATTCATTAGAGAAATAAGACATAGACAGTAAATGTTTTCTTGGGCACGTAATAAGAAGAAATAACTAGAGAACTAGCCAACAACTGTCAAGATTAAGGGGAAAAGATCACGGGGAAAGCAGAGTAGTAAATATCTGGATGGCTTGGCCATGTGGCATGCTCGAGACAGGAACACAGAGCTGATCCACGACTCTGGTGATAGAGTGAGATGGTGAAATATGACCGCCCACACCTATCAGCATGGCACATGACGATGATGATGATGTTGGTTTGATCTGACATTTCATTTCCCCCTAATACTTGTGCTGTCTTTCCTGATTCATACATAGCTCTGACAGATCAGGTGCCAATACTAGAGATTGCCCAAAGCGAATGGGGGGAAATCAGTGACCCACATCCTTTGCAGCTTTCGCTGCATCGTGTCATTCTTCTTTTAGAAGAATAGCCAGCTTCCTTACATTTGGGTTTCCTGAGTTATCTTTTTCCTTTTCTTTGGAGTTGTTCATGGTTGGGTAGATTTTGCAGCTAGATTTGTACAGGATAGTATAGCACTTTATCCCACGTTCGACACATCTATTTCTTTATTACAGGGATAGAATTTTGCAGCTAGATTTGTACAGGATAATATAGCTGTTTGTGATTCCTGGGCAAGTGTATGTTGAGTAGTTTGCCATTGCTTTTTGAACAAATGACACTCATACCATTGTATTGAAACCAATGCAAAGCGGTCTGCTTCCAAATCGCCCGCAGCTGTGTTTCGAACGCGGGTATGCGGGATTGCGAATGGCATTTGTAACCCTGTCACTACAGAGCCGGCTAAACAATTGATGATCGATAAATTGTAAGTCTTGTTTACCAGAAACTGGGCACATTTGAATGAATGAAGGTAGCTGAAAATATCCTCAACAGCTAAAAAATTCATGTTTACAATTTCCATTTACTTTTATTTTGGATTTCCCAGTTGTATAGCTCAAATTGAGGAGCAGCTGGCAGCATGGCTAGAATGACAGATTCTCCTTCGGGAGACTCGGGTTTGAATCCACGGTAAGGTGTGGATTTTTTGTCTGTTGGGGGAAAAAAAGAAAACTCTAACCTGCACAGTTCGCTGTGACTGCACTAGCCAGGCGGACTTAATTCCTCAGGCTCAAGACCCCCCCCCCCCCTTCCCCCCGTCATACACAGCAGGTGCTATATTGGCAGTAAATGACAGGTTTTTAAAACACAGCAGCTCAAATTTCATGTTTTTCATCTTTTCCTTAATGTTAACAAATTATTCACAACCCTAAATTGTTGTTCTCAGATTTTCCTCATCATTGACGTCTGCTACTACCACAGTTACCTTGAGTGTAGCCACCAACCGCCGTATCCTCTCATCTCTCATAGCCCACTCTCTTTCTATGCTGGCCTGGTGGGTTGCAGCCACCATCAGCTTCTCAAATAGTTCAATGAAGACGTCCTTAAGATGAACAACGGGCACTGCAGCCACCCCCTGAAACAAAAACAAATTATTATGAAATTATCAAAATGAAATAGTAACATTTCACACTGCACAAGTCCATAGGTACTCAGATAACTTCCTCAGAATTTCCATGAGTGTCTGACTGATGACTGGAAACTCATTACGTGATTGATAGGGAAAATGCTTTTCGTGTGTAACACATAAATTAGTAGCTTATTAAAGGTCGCAGAAGCCATCATGATTAATCTGTATAGGCCAGTTTTGTGCAAACAGAAAGACATGATAGTCAGTTTAAAAGTATTGTGGTAGACCAGTGGTTCTCAACCTTTTTTGGCCTGTGCCCCCCTTCACCATATTTTCAGAACGTCATTCCCCCCCCCCCCCCCCCACTTTTCGTATTTCCTACCTAAAAATTTAGCCTGTACCCCCCTTCACCATATTTTCAGAACGCCATTCCCCCCTTTCGTATTTCCTACCTAAAAATCCCGCCCCTGCCCCTACACAGTATACGAAATAATGGAAGCTAAATGTAATAGCACATACTAAAACAAGTCTAGACGTCCACATAAAACATGATTTGTGGGTCTACTTACTTTATAAATTGACTTTTAGAAGGGTTTTACGTACAGAACCGTACAGTATGAAGGGAAAAGCAATATCAAGTAATCGGTGCTTGTATTAACGCAATCTTGAAATTGTCTTAATTCCCCCCCCTGGAAACCCTAAAATTCCCCCCCTGAGGGGGAATTCCCCACCGGTTGAGAACCACTGTGGTAGACAATTGAAATTACTGTATGAATATGTGTATATTTCAGCTTGAAGGATTTATCTAATTGCTTTAGTTTATGTTGTGTGAATTCTGCAGTATGTACCTGACAAGATGCAGAGAAATATGCCAGGCAATAAATCGTGCAATCTATTATTTGTGTCTTCATCTTTTGTTTTTATGTTGCATGTCTCATACAGGATGTTGCAGTCAACACCAGCATTTTTCAGTTGCTGTTGATGTATTAGGCAAGTTTTATGTTCAGTAGTTTGCCATTGCTTTCTGAACGACCGACTCCCATACCAACACGTTATAACACAACGCGACACGGTCTGCTGCACAAATCGGTCGCAGCTGAGCTTCGAACGCCTGGTAAGCGACTCACGAACCGCGTTCGCAAGCCTTTGGCCATGGAGACCGGCTTCGTGTGTCTTCATTATTCAAATAGAATAACTGTAAATTATAGTCACTGGGATTCAAAAGTGATGCCTTCAAATTATCACCGTGCCTCACAGAAGAAAGACGTCTTCAACAGATGATCAGCTAGACCCAAAAAATCATGCAACATTTTCAAAAATCCCCCAGTCATTAAAAATACACCCCCTTTTCTCCTCCCCCGCTTCACTCCCACGGGACAGCCAAAATTTCTTCTGCCCCCCGACGCACCCCCCCCCATCCAAACGGTCTCATCCTCCATTCGAGATACATGGGCTTGAGGAGGGAGTGCACTGTGGTAATATCCGCTCTTTCAAGCATGTTTGTTTGTTATGTGGTCTTTCCATGATATGCCCAGATAAGCCTCAGACACCTGCTGATTTTCAGCAAATATGCCAGGCAGTATGCATTAAATCATGCAACCTATTGTTTGTGACTCATGTATATAAACCGCCAGTGTTTGTCCTGAGCTTCCATGTCCTATTGTGTATATGTGTTGACTAAGTGAGTATGGGAAGAGGGTATGTATGTGCTTTACGGTTTGTATGGATGAAGATATATGGGGTGTGAGAGAGAGCGAGAGAGAGGAAATAAAGAGAGAGAGATATATGGAGAAAGAGATTGAGAAAGCGAAAGGGTATATGTACCAGTAAACTTTTGTTAGGAGTTTTGAGTGAGAGTGAGTATATGTGTATGCGAGGGGTGTACGTTTGTGACTTATTGAGTGGGTGCATAGAGCTGCGTAAATGATGCATGTATGCAGGTATGTATGTATGTATATGTATATGCACATGCTGTGTATGTGTGTCTGGCTGCCTGCCTGTCTCATAACATGGTAATATGCATTGTCTATACTCACAACATTCATTTGACAATGTTTTTTAACTGTGTGAATGTAACATGCAAATTAGTTAATGATGTAGAAAGATGAGTGTTTGAAGGGCCAAATTTAAGACGGACCTGCGTGCCAAATCTGTGGCTCAATTTGAATAAAGTTTGTTGTTCGTTTTTTCACCACCCGATCATGATGTTTGAGTGTATGCTCATCTTGCAAGACCTTAACAGCATTCTTCATACATGGGGGAAACATGGCACTGTGTTCCCAAGGTCAGCCAATTTGAGGGTGGGGATATGTTCTGGCTGGTACCCAGGTATCTTTGTTTCAGCTCTAAATAACCCTGCAGAACATTTCATAATCCATTACAAATACAACTGACAATACATGGAGTATTAAAATAATAAATTTCAAATGAGAACAAGTCACTATTATGTCCAATATGCTTGTGTCACACTTCCAGATTGGAAGTAATTTGTTTGCAAATGCCTTAGTCTGAATTGACTTGAAAATATCCTTCATGAATGTGTTATTAACAGATGTGAGATCCCACAAATGGCCCCGCTGTTAGGTCCATGAAAAATATGGAAATCTGACCCCCCTTAAACTAGCAATGTCCTGCCCCACATTACAACAATGAATATAAACAGATATGGAAGCTGTCAACTTCATGCACCAACACTGTACAGAAATATCATGAACGGAAACTGACTTCTACTTTCATTAGAGATATTAACATAGAAGTCTATGTGCGAACAAGAAAGAAGAAGAAGACTAGCAATAAAGTTTACATCTGATTCTTGACAAGACATTTCAAAAAGGCCACATGAAGGAGAAGTTGGGACAACTTCTAAAGGGATGGAAAAGCTGCTTGACCAGATGGTTCCCACTGAAGCTTTTAAAGTCAATATCAACACCTCAGCTGAATTATACACAAATTATTTAGTCTGGGAATCTACAAAAATACCAGCAGACCAGGAATGATAACTGGTAAGTATGCAAAAGAAAGGTGCCTGCAGCAGTGTAAAAGTTATAGTGAAATAATAATATCGTCAGTACCTGGGAAAATATTAAGGATAATTAGGGAGAGACTAAGTTGATGCTACAGACAAACAATAGGATGAACATGTATACTTTCAACGAAACAGTCCAGGACTAACCAGATAGCACATTCATCTCATCTTGTTCCCCTGTACCTTACAGTGTCGAGTGTGATTATACTTTTTCTACGAGCAGCCACATTATACGTATTAATAGATCAAATCACTGAAATGAATTTTCCACTTCATATTTGATTTGTTTATTCTGAAAAGCCTTCACAGCATTGTTAGGTAATCCCTTTAGAAATAATGAAACAGAAGGGGATCCCCTAGAAGATCTTGATTAAAATGGGCAACAGATAATAATAACATGAAATGCAGAGTTCTTGATGAGGGAAAATTACAGATGCATTTAAAGTAAGAACGGAGTGTGACAGGATGCCTTTTTGTCACATTTTAATTTTACTGACTGTAGACTGGATTTAGAAGACAATAAGTACCACAGAAAAGGGAAATTCAATAGACTCAGACAGAGCAGTTAATGATCTGCACTACACCAACGACACTGTTGCCTGTCCCACAGGCAAAATCAGATGCAAGATAATTACACAAATTGATGGAAGGTCACAACAATTAGTTCTAAAAATATTTTAGGGAAAGACAGCTAGTGAGAATAAATCAAAAAAATGATAATCTGATCTCTCTTTGTGAAAAGTCAAAAGAAATTAAATCTAGTACCAAACTCAGAATATTTAAATCTAGCATCAAATTATTTCTGACTAAAATGGCGCTGGAAAGGACACACACAGAGAAAACCTGTTAACAGTTTAACTAGATAGCCCTTTCTCTTGATCCCCAGGGCATAAGAAATAAAGGGAAACTAAAAACACATGGAGAAGAGAATCAGAGATAGAGATCCATAATATGGGGAGAATAAAGGGAACTGCAGGATATGGCAGGATAAGAATGCTTGGTATGAGTTCATCGAGTGTCTATGCTACTATGAGTGATGAAAGGAAGAAGAAGATGATGCAGTCAAATCAAGTAAATATTTTCTAAACATGGCTTTTCCATGTGAACAGTCATCTTTTCCCAATCAATCATTTATTTTTACCTATTCTGTTTTCTAATCATTTCTTGTCCCTGTGCTCAGTCATTTCTTATGTTTAAACCCTATGTATTCAATCAATCATTTATTTTTACACATTCTATCAGTCTTTGTCCTCTTTCATATTTTATTCTGAAACCACAGTCACTAACCACATCTTCCATTTTTTCCTCTCCGATTTTTGCGCTAAATTCTCCAAGTATTATTTAGACTTCTTATTTCATCACTAAATCTTTGTAACTCTCACAACTGTCCCTGGGTCCAGACAACATCACAACAGAAATTATCAATGCCTTAGAATAATATGGAACAGACAAAGTCACCAGACTGTTGAACACAATATATGATACTGTAGATATACCTCCTGAATTATGTAATTCTACATTTACTGCAGTCCCGAAGAAATCAGGACCTCAGAATGTGATCAACATCAAATAATTAATATAATGAGCCATATCACACATATTTTTTTTAAGAATCATCATGCAAAGAGTTAGGAAAAAAATACAACCCAAAATAAGGGAAGAACAATGTGAGTTTGTAGAAGATAAGGGTACAGTAAATGCTGTATATTTTCTGAGATTATTATTTGAGCGTTCTGTAGAAGTAAATAAAACCCTACATTTCTGCTTTATTGACTGCACAAAGGCTTTCGATAAAGTAAGACATGTCAACATGATGAAGATGCTTGCAGATCTACAAATTGATTGAAAAGATCTTAGACTTGTAAAAAACATATATTGGAAAGAACAAGCTGCCATAAAAATTGATAATGAAGTAGGACAATATCAGCCTATTAAGAGAGGTGTGTGACAGGGATGTGTAATGTCTCCAGATATTTTTTTTCCCTGTAAAGTGAATATATATTTTGGAAATTTTGAAGATATGACACGAATCACCATTGGGGGATGCATCCTCAATAACATTAGGTAGCGAATGCTACAATATTGATTGCAGACAATGAACGAATCTGCAACATTTAAGTAGATGTGTAGATTTAAATTCTAATTAGTATTAGTACTAAATTACTAGGAATTTAACTAATCTAATAAGTAGATTTAAATTGTAAGAAGATACAGATTTTGGTCATCACTAGGAAGAAAGAAATACCACAACTGCAACGAGAAACAGAGTGTTGAAGTGCTGCATAGAACCTGTACTTTTGAATGGATGTGAAGTGTGGAAAATGAGCAGACAAGCTGAAAAGCATCTAATGGCAGCAGAAATGTGGTTTCTGAGGAACAAGCAAAGAATACCAATGAGCAAGTCCTACAAGAAACAAATGAAAACCCTAAATTCATTAGAGAAATAAGACATAGGCAGTAAATGTTTTTTGGACACGTAATAAGAAGAAAGAAATTACAGAACTTGGCGACAACTGTCAAGATTGAAGGGAAAAGATCATGGGTAAAGCAGAGTAGTAAATATCTGGATGGCTTGGTCATGTGGCATGGTCGAGACAGGAACACAGAGCTGATCCACAACTCTGGTGATCGAGTGAGATGGTGAAACATGACCGCCCACGCCTATCAGCATGGCACATGACGATGATGATGATGTTGGTTTGATCTGACATTTCATTTCCCCCTAATACTTGTGCTGTCTTTCCTGATTCACTAGAGATTGCCCAAAGTGAATGGGGGAAAATCAGTGACCCACATCCCTTGCAGCTTTCGCTGCATCGTGTCATTCTTCTTCCTGAGTTATCTTATTTTTTTCCTTTTCTTTGGAGTTGTTCATGGTTGGGTAGATCTTGCAGCTAGATTTGTACAGGATAGTATAGCACTTTATCCCATGTTCGACACATCTAAAGTCTTTATTACAGGGGTAGAATTTGCAGCTAGATTTGTACAGGATAGTATAGCTGTTTGTGATTCCTGGGCAAGTGTATGTTGAGTAGTTTGCCATTGCTTTTTGAATAAATGGCACTCATACCATTGTATTGAAACCAATGCAAGGCGGTCTGCTTCAAATCGCCCGCAGCTGTGTTTCGAACGTGGTATGCGGAATTGCATTTGTAACCCTGTTGCTACGGAGCCGGGGAGCCGGCTAAACAATTGATGATCGGTAAATTGTAAGTCTTGTTTACCAGAAACTGGGCACATTTGAATGAATGAAGGTAGCTGAAAATATCCTCAACAGATGAAAACTAAATGTTTACAATTTCCATTTACTTTTATTTGGATTTCCCAGTTGTACAGCTTAAATTGAGGAGCAGCTGGCAGCATGGCTAGAATGCCAGATTCTCCTTTGGGAGACTCGGGTTTGAATCCTCGGTAAGGTGTGGATTTTTTTTTTCTGTCGGGGGCAAAAAGAAAACTCTAACCTGCACAGTTCACTGTGACTGCACTAACCAGGCGACCTTAATTCCTCAGGCTCAAGACCCTCCTGCCATACACAGCAAGGTACTATATTGGCAGTAAATGACAGTTTTTTAAAAGACAGCAGCTCAAATTTCACGTTTTTCATCTTTTCCTTAATGTTAACAAATTATTCACAACCCTAAATTGTTGTTCTAGAATTTTCCCCATCTTTGATGTCTGCTACTATCGCAGTTACCTTGAGTGTAGCCACCAACCGCCGTATCCTCTCATCTCTCATAGCCCACTCTCTTTCTATGCTGGCCTGGTGGGTTGCAGCCACCATCAGCTTCTCAAATAGTTCAATGAAGACGTCCTTAAGATGAACAACGGGCACTGCAGCCACCCCCTGAAACAAAAACAAATTATTATGAAATTATCAAAATGAAATAGTAACATTTCACACTGAACAAGTCCATAGGTACTCAGATAACTTCCTCAGAATTTCCATGAGTGTCTGACCGGTGACTGGTTCACAATTCTTCTAGAATCTCTTACAAAGCCTTAAAGTCTGGCAACTCCCTACTTAACATCAGTGTCTCACATCCATGGTCTCACTCATCACAATGGAATCTGCAATTTAATTGAGATATTTAATGGCATAAATGAAATTTGCTCAGTCCGTTGATAGGTCATCCATAACAGACAGAACTAGTCTCTCTCTCTCTCTCTCTCTCTCTCACCACACAGACAGACAGACAGACAGACAGGCAGCTGCCAGGCAGGCAGAGAGAGAGGGAGAGAGAGAGAGAGAGAGAGAGAGAGAGAGAGAGAGAGAGAGAGAGAGAGAGAGGAGAGAGAGAGAGGGGGGGGGGGTGGGGACAACCACAATTCACAATTTATAGAAGTGTGGAGTAGACCAGATATTCTGGAGTCCACCTGTGGCTCAGGAAGACCAGGTTCATTTCATGGTGATGACTGTTTGAATGTTCTATCTTTTTGCCTAGTGACATGTCCTATGTGTATGAAAAGCGTTCTGATGAATTCTGTCCCGTTTACATTGGCACAGGATAATGTTTCAGGAATGTATGCATGTACACTTAACACAAACCTACCACAAATATCAGAAAGAGACAGTCATCATTTTTGGCCACGTTATGAGAAGACAAAAATTAGAACATGTTGCGACAACCGGAAAGATTTGCGGAAAGAAAGATAGAGGAAGACAGCATGAGAAGATTCTTGACAGTCTTGTGTCAAGGCATGGAAGGAAGTCAACACACAAATTGATCCATGATGCCGGAGATCGTAATTTGTGGAGAGGCATGATCGCCCATTCCAGCCAGCAAAGCACTGGATGAGGATCCTTAACACAGTACAAGATCCCAGTTTTTATGAGTTGAAGTTAACAGCACCCCCCCCCCCCCCCCCCCCCCACTTCTTTGCAATTTACCCGTCAAGAGAAATCACTGGTACCCATTTTACAAGCCTGCATTGGTCCCCCTGAGTTGTATTCCCCAAAAATAACATAATCCCTAGGGAACCGAGCTCCTGTTCTAGCAAAGCCAGCGTTAGTCAGTTAGTTAGTCGACAGACATCCTCATTGCACATTGAAACATTCAGTCCATAAGTGCTCAGATCCCCTCCTAATGACACCAGTTCTGTGTTGGTTTACTAATCTTCTTTGTCTTCCTGCAGTGTTTTTGTTTGGCCACATCTCTTTTAACTTGCTGTTCTCACAGTCTGACCATGGATGTAGATTCAGTCATCACTTGGTTCTCGCTAACAACTTATTTCTCGTAGAGCATTCAGAATGTCTGCCTGGTCCACGGCTCGTCCACCCTCCACAGTAGCCTTACCTGCAAGCCTGCTAATTTCCTTGTACACCCACATGCACTGGCACGAAAATGAAACTAATCTTTGCCAGCCGTGACCCTTCAGAGAAAACAGCTAGCGTACTAACCTTTACACCAGAAACACCAGTAACTCGAGACCATGGAACTCACATCATAAATAAATTCACAGACATTAATTGATACCCGTGGAAGACACAGGAGTAGTAATTAGAGGACACACTAAACAAGACATGGGAACCCGGCCAAGCCGACACACCACAAACCTCCTACGTCAGCGATTGGACGGCTCATTTTGGAAACTCATTACGTGATTGATAGGGAAAATGCTTCTCGTGTGTAACACATAAAATAGTAGTTTATTAAAGGTCGCAGAAGCCATCATGATTAATCTGTATAGGCCAGTTTTGTGCAAACAGAAAGACATGATAGTCAGTTTAAAAGTATTGTGGTAGACAATTGAAATTACTGTGTGAATATGTGTATATTTCAGCTTGAAGGATTTATCTAATTGCTTTAGTTTATGTTGTGTAAATTCTGCAGTATATACCTGACAAGATGCAGAGAAATATGCCAGGCAATAAATCGTGCAATCTATTATTTGCGTCTTCATTTTTTTTTTTTTTTTTTTAACATGCATATCTCATACAGGACGTCGCAGTCAACACCAGCATTTTTCAGCTGGCTGTTGATGTGTTAGGCAAGTTTTACGTTCAGTAGTTTGCCATTGCTTTCTGAACTACCAGCTCCCATACCAACACGTTATAACACAACGTGACACGGTCTGCTGCACAAATCGGTCACAGCTGAGTTTTGAACGCCCGGTAAGCGACTCACGAACAGCGTTCGCAAGCCTTTGGCCACGGAGACCGGCTTCGCGTGTCTTCATTATTAAATAGAAAACTGTAAATTATAGTCACTGGGATTCAAAAGTGATGCCTTCAAATTATCACTGTGCCTCACTGAAGAAAGACGTCTTCAACAGATGATCAGCTAGACATCATTATATAGGTACATGAACTCCACAGAGGGTGAATACAAAACGGCAACATTTTCAAAAAAAAAACAGTCATTAAAAATACACCCTTTACTATGGCTAGCAAAGTCTACCTGAGATAACATCATCATCTTCCATTTATGCCACCGAGCATCGTGGGGAGGAATAATTGACGTTCCAACGTCTGATGGATGGCACTGGATAGTGTCAGTCCATGTGATTGTATAATGTCTTTGATGTCCTCAATCCACTGTCTTCTCAGGCATTTTCTTGTTTTTGTATCAGATCTACTCTGATGTAGTGCCAGGGCTGGTAGTTTATGGTGTTGCATTCTAACAAGATGGCCAACCATTTGATCTTCTGACTTTTAATATATGTGGCACAAAGTATTAATCCCACTGTTTGTCTGATAACATAATTTCTTATTTGGTCTTGGATAGTTAAGTTGACAGCTCTTCTCAAGCATCTCATCTTGCAGGTGTTGATTTTGCGTAAGTGTGATTTGGATAATGTTCAAGTTTGACATTGGTAGCATAGTCTTGGACCAGATACAGCAATTATGGAATATGATAGAAGTCACCCTCAGCCATTTTCCTATAGTAATACAGGTCTCAATCATTCAGTATTCATTCACATGATGGCTCAATGTCTTATATATAGTAATAGAATAATAATATAGTTTAGTTTAGTCGATGGATCATCATAGCACACGTGTGTAACCCATAAGTGCTCCATTCTACTCCTAAATAAAGCATGAGTCCAGAGAATCTCAGCTCAGTGCATGAACTCTGTAGCACCGGCGAGGGTCCTGAAATACTTTGGGTAGATTTTTAACTCAAAATTTTGCCCGGGCAGCACTGTTAGGCTACTCTTTTTCAATTTCCAATTGCCATGAGATTTTTTTACATGCGCAATAATACACATGAGCATCCGATCTCACTACCTAGAGACCAGGGGAATTTTGTTACTAGAAGTCCACATGAAAAAAATCCCAGCCCTTACTGGGGCTTGAACCCGGGACATCCAGCACTCGAGGCGGACACCATACCTCGAGACCACTCAATATATAGATATAAATAGAATAATTTTTTTTAAAAAGGAGTCTGTGGCGAAGTGGTCAAGCTGTCTGCCTCACGGTCTGAAGGTTGTGGGTTCGATTCTGGGTTACAGTCTTTCAGTTCACAAATGCATTTTTCTTGGAGACTTCTGGGGGTCGTCGCTGGAGCTACAGAGTTCATGCTTTGTGCGACAATTTCGGTAGGCCACCCTGCAGAAAAAGACTGAGCCATATGGGATTAAACCCAGTGCAATTGAAGTCGATCCTCTAAACTTTTATGACTTTTAAAAAAATAATAGAATAATAACAAATAATTCTATTTCCCTACCTTGACCACATTGACCAGTCGTCCAGCAACCAGCCTGAGAACCAACTGGAAGGGTATACTCACTGACACCCCAGCAGTCTGCCCACAGATGTCTGTGCTCAGTCGATACCAGGACTCAAACTTCCCCTTCAGTATCTCAAACACAAGTCTTAAGTCTGATAAGACCCTGAGCCGAACATCAAAACCACTTCCTAAAACACCAATTAATGAATTATTACTTTTGTTAATAGAATCATTTCAAGAATCTACAAAAATATTTTTACCCAACATGTAAAATCTTCCCTGAGGAGCAAGAATAAGAGGTTGTTTTTGATTGTTAGAAGAAATAGCTCTTCCACAAATGTTTCAGCCTTTTTTACACCCCCAGTGACTTTCTCCCATTGTACGAGGGAAGTAGAAAAATAATAAATATAATAACAACTTGAAACCAGTTTATTTTTATACATACATTGTCCCTTTATTTTGCAACATAATTTCCACCAACATTGATGCACTTATCACATCGTTTTATCAGTCCTCCCAAACCGGCTGCATAGAAAAGCATGTTCTGTTTTCTAAACCACATTTTCATTACACATTCAATTTCAATGTCATTCACGAAATGTCTCCCCCAAGGTGGGTTTTCAGTGGACCAAAAAGGTGGAAATCGCTAGGGGTTAAGTTGGGGCTGTAAGGTGGATGTTCCAGAACTTCCCACCTTAGTTGGTTAATTTTTTCCTGAGTTAATCGAGCCGTATGTGGTCTGGCATTGTCATAAAGAAGCAACACTCCTCTAGTCAGCAGTCCTGGACGTTTTCTTTGAATTGCATCATGAAGCATTGATAGAACTTCACAGTACAATTCAGTATTCACATTGTCACCTTTCTTCTTGAAATTGGTTAAAAGCACTCCTTGACAATCCCAGAACACTGTCAGCATAACCTTCCCTGCTGATGTCGTAACCTTGAATTTTTGGACACAAGGCGAAGAAGGATGTTTCCACTGCATTGAAGCACACTTTGATTTGGGCTGGTAGTGATGCACCCATGTTTCATCCCCAGTAACAATCCTGTTCAGCATGTCTTCTCCTTCATCTTCGTATCGACAGAGATGATGCAAGGACAGGCCAAATGGTTCATTTTGTGTTCCTCCTTCAATTGTATGGGTACGCACCTTGAGCACACTTTCTTAAATTTCAATCGATCATGCATTATGCTGAACCATGTGAGCACCTTATTGCAGATGCTACAGAGTCTATCATTACTTGCTTGCCACCTCTAATCATCTCCTCCATTCACTGCACGGATGCTTCTGTAGCAATCTCAACAAGATGACCATCGGTTTTCATCAACAATTTTAGAGCATCTTTGAGAAAATGTTTCTACTCAGCTATGCACTGTTTTATGGGACAAACATTTGTCAGCATAAACAGGAAGCATTTCCTTACGAATGTTCTTTGCAGGCAGTCCTTTTGCCCACAAAAAATGCACAACAGCACGTTGCTCTTTGGTTGTACACTCCCCAAGTACAGTCGCCATTTTGTTTATGCGCTGTGCATGTGCATGAGACACCTAGCACCACTTGATGAACGGGAATATAAAGTTCGATGTTGCTGTCACCCAATGACACCTGTAGAAAACACCAACTACAAGTACCTGCCATCCCACAGAACTATGTGACTTACCTATTGACTCACCCTCGTACATCCACATTGTGCAAGTCAACTTCAAGACACATTCATCGCTGCTAGCAACAGTCACACTATTTAGCTGCTATATGTTCCTACCTGCCTGCCACCCTGCCAGGAAGACACATATTTTGTACCTGGTGCATTGTAATCCAGTTTTTCAAATTGTGTTTTTACAGCACCTTTCAAGTTGGCCAGGCGTAGTCCAGCTTTTTTTTTCCAGCAGACATTTAGTATTTGTTGTTGTGATTCACTATACCATATCTGACGTGTTTGCAATCATATTACCTTTTTCATACCCCATCCCTAGCCCAGGGACATACCCTTCTGCATGCGGTGAGGGTAAGCTAGCTCCTACACTTGGCTATTGCCATTGTACTGGTGGGCACAGGATAAGGTACTTACCCTACCAACTTCAAGGGTTACAAAGGCTGATGACATAGTCCCAAACCAAGTGAATGCAGAAAGCCAATGGAAACATAGTCCCAAACCAAGTGAATGCAGAAAGCCAATGGAAACATAGTCCCAAACCAAGTGAATGCAGACAGGCAATGGAAACACAGTCCCAAACCAAATGAATGCAGGAAGCCAATGGAAACATAGTCCGAAACCAAATGAATGCAGAAAGTTATTGGAAACATAGTCCCAAACCAAGTGAATGCAGACAGGCAATGGAAACAGTCCCAAACCAAGTGAATGCAGGAAGCCAATGGAAACATAGTCCCAAACCAAATGAATGCAGGAAGCCAATGGAAACATAGTCCCAAACCAAGTGAATGCAGGAAGCCAATGGAAACATAGTCCCAACCAATGAATGCAGAAAGTTATTGGAAACATAGTCCCAAACCAAGTGAATGCAGACAGGCAATGGAAACACAGTCCCAAACCAAATGAATGCAGGAAGCCAATGGAAACATAGTCCCAAACCAAGTGAATGCAGGAAGCCAATGGAAACATAGTCCCAAACCAAGTGAATGCAGAAAGTTATTGGAAACATAGTCCCAAACCAAGTGAATGCAGACAGGCAATGGAAACACAGGTCCCAAACCAAGTGAATGCAGGAAGCCAATGGAAACATAGTCCCAAACCAAATGAATGCAGGAAGCCAATGGAAACATAGTCCCAAACCAAGTGAATGCAGGAAGCCAATGGAAACATAGTCCCAAACCAAGTGAATGCAGAAAGTTATTGGAAACATAGTCCAACCAAGTGGAATGCAGACAGGCAATGGAACACAGTCCCAAACAAGTGAATGCAGGAAGCCAATGGAAACATGTCCCAAAACCAAATGAATGCAGAAAGTATTGGAAACATAGTCCCAACCAAGTGAAGCAGACAGGCAATAGAACAGTCCCAACCAAGTGAATGCAGAAAGCCAATGGAAACATAGTCCAAACCAAATGAAATGCAGGAAGCCAATGGAAACATAGTCCCAATGTCAAAGACTCAAGTATAGAGGAGGAAGACCACCCCGAATGAGTGGTCTACCTCCAGTAGATTAGAGTACTCAATGCCCCTACTTGAGGGCAGGGTAGGTGATAGGAAGGGGAACTATTAAATAGTTCTCTCATGAGACACGGAGGTGTCGACCAGAGAGTTAGCACTCTGGTCACGGCAACGTCTATCTAGAGTGTACTCAAGAGAGGCCACTACTCGAGCGTGCTAAATGAGGCCGCACGCAAAAAAGCCTTAGTGGCGCCCTGAGTCATTCCGCGTACTGTGTAAACAGCACGCGGAGTAGAATCAGACGGGACACAGACTTCAGGTGATTTAAATCGCTTAGGGCTTGTTTCGTTTTTGGCCCGAGTAGATGATTAGCGGGAGGGTTTGGAAAAGACTAGGATAAGGAAGTTCTGTGCATTTATTCTTGTGTGTTTTGTTAGCGACTGTTTGTTGTGTTGATGTGATGCAAAGAGCCAGTGGCAAAAAATTGTAACCGATTCCTCTCGTACGACTAGCAAGTCTTTTGTGGTGGTGCAGAAAGTATCCTAGAATGCCTGTGAAAGCGTTGCTGACAGGCTAGGGGAAAAGTGGTGTCAGAAGTGTGGCTTGGACAATTGTTTCAAGCTAAACACTCCCCCCCCCTCTAAATTATAATTTGGCTAGATAACACGGGGTTTAATTTACGTTAGTGACCCTGGCGTGTGCAGACAGAACAAAGTGCGAGCTGTGCCCATCGTGACCAAGTTAAAGTTTTTTATGCTTTTGAATTATTTTTTTGCTTATGAATATTGTTTTTTTCTAATTTGTAAGTATTATTGTTATACTTTTGTATCATTTATTTCTTTAATTACGTATGTATTTACTAGTAGTTGTCAAAATATGATTCATGGCGGAGCGATACACAAAACTGAGCCGAGAACAAAATCTATTTTTCCAATCTAAAAATAGCGCTGCGCCTCTGACGTATCGCGACTGACAAACAGCTGTGTTACGCCAGTTGCAGTCAGCGACTGATTGTTTACGAATCGCAAAGCGGCTGCTCGCCTGAATCGTTGACTTATATCAAATATTATTTGTTTATATTAGTTATTTATTGAATATATTTATTTATTTAAACATTATTATTATCTTTATATTTATTTCAAAGCATTTATTTATCTATTTATTTATCCTGTGAAAGCGGTTGCTGACACTCAAACCAAGTGAATGCAGGAAGCCAATGGAAACATAGTCACAAACCAAGTGAATGCAGAAAGCCAATGGAAACATAGTCCCAAACCAAGTGAATGCAGAATGCCAATGAAAACCACCACAATAATTTTCCAAAGATGCACACCATGACAGCTGTTAAAGAAATAGATTTGAACAACAAAGATAACCTGGCTCACATCCCAGAAATACTTTGGCTATGTTAAACCTCACAGTGGCTTAGGTAGAATAGTAACGGGCGGCATGATTCTTGAAAGAAGAGGCAATGTTTGAACATCACAAAGATAGATACAACACATTAAAGGCATCATCATCATTGTGTGCCATGATTCTTGTCCTTGACTTGGGGACATAAATTACAAGTACCTCTGAATTCATAGTGGGTTCACCTAATGGTGAGGGACACTGGTAATAGGGAAAGTAAATCCACACGCAAAGTTTAGCCCAGTGCTACTAGAAGTTGTGTGTATGGACTATGCTCGAGTTCAAAGTGAGTGAGCAATAAAATAATATGCAAGGGATTTGTACTACAGGACATAAAATAAATCCTGAAACTAAGCTCTGCATGCTGCCTGCTAGCTGCTAGCTACATTTATTTCCTCAGACTTTCAAAATCCACCATCGAAACCCACACATCAGCTCTCTCATTACTGTGGATGCCTGAGTGGCCAGTAAATCCACTTCAGGTCTTTGGTTGGTTGTCTGATGAATGTGAATCCATGCTATGACTAAAGAATGTTAAGACAACCAGGATATGAAGAATGTTAAGATAACCAGACATAAGAGTTAAAACTCAGTCTCCCTGAGGATTCACCCGTCAACCAACCACCATTGCCAGTGCCAATCAACCATCTTGTGACTTTTAGAAAATAATGACATGCTTTCCAATGGAGATTGAGGTTGCAGTGGCTGCCTGATGAATGTGAACCATGCCATAACGAAAGATATCGGTATACGGCTTGTGAAGCCCTGCTACCAGGAATATCATACTGTACCTTCAAGCTTGCGCAGAAACTTCTCCACGGACTTGAAAAATACAGTCCACTCATCTACAACCATGTTCTCAACCCGAAGCTTGAACAGAGCCAGCTCTGAATCACAAAAGAATGACATACTCTCCTGATCTCCTCCCAGGGTAAGCCTGCAAATAAAATCATAAACTATACAAAATGTCAAATGGCAGTTTCTATCATTGCTGGTGCACCATCGGACATGGGCTGGAGTCTCTTCATTTGATTTGAGACAAGAACCAACACCACAGCACTCAGGACATTCCCATATGTGCCCCATCCTCATCTTCAACAGCCAGCAAAGAGTCCCAATACTAATATTACCAGTAGCAGTCTGATTATTTGTCTGTCTGGCCTTTCCTCAGAGTTCTGAGTCACTCCCTGCAGCACCATCATCTCCAAGCCATGAAGATTAGTCTGTTCTTCTGTATTGCACATACCATTCCATAGGGATCAATCATGTCTGCCTTATCATGCACCAATACTCCACCAAACAGTGTAGACCTAGTCAGTCTGTCCGCTCGTTTCCCACCACACCAGAAAGTCCCGGGGAACAAATCCAACAGATGCTCTTTATTTTTGATCGTAGAATTGAAGCCTGCCACTCTACCCGAAGCATGCCTGTCTTCACCTTTCTCATCATACTTTGTGTCACTCCCTGCAGCACCATTCTCTCTTGATGATCTGTCCCTGACCACGTCTCGAGTCTCTTGACAATGAAATACCTCAAACCTGTGGAGGGACAACACCAACCTGGGAGTAACCTCAGCCTTACTGTATGTGCTGTGCTGAATTATGACGTGGGTACATACTAACATGCATCTCTGCTGATTTAAAGTTCCACTGCCAGTTTTGCACACCCCACTGGTGTGATCTTGGAGAAGAAGGACAATTCAGCAACAAAGTCACCAGTGAATATGGTACTTTGACACTGGATTGGGAGGACAGGTCAGCAACAAGGTCCCAGTGAACAGGGCACTTTGACACTGGGTTGGAAGGACAGTTCAGCAACAAGGTCCCAGTGAACATGACACTTTGGCACTGGGTTGGGAGGACATTTCAGCAACAGGGTCCCAGTGAACACAGCACTTTGGCACTGGGTTGGGAGGACAGGTCAGCAACAGGGTCCCAGTGAACACAGCACTTTGGCACTGGGTTGGGAGGACAGGTCAGCAACAAGGTCCCAGTGAACAGGGCACTTTGACACTGGGTTGGGAGGACAGGTCAGCAACAAGTCCCAGTGAACATGACACTTTGGCACTGGGTTGGGAGGACATTTCAGCAACAGGGTCCCAGTGAACACAGCACTTTGGCACTGGGTTGGGAGGACAGGTCAGCAACAGGGTCCCAGTGAACACGACACTTTAGCACTGGGTTGGGAGGACAGGTCAGCAACAGGGTCCCAGTGAACACGACACTTTGGCACTGGGTTGGGAGGACAGGTCAGCAACAGGGTCCCAGTGAACATGACACTTTGGCACTGGGTTGGGAGGACAGGTCAGCAACAGGGTCCCAGTGAACATGACACTTTGGCACTGGGTTGGGAGGACAGGTCAGCAACAGGGTCCCAGTGAACATGACACTTTGCACTGGGTTGGGAGGACAGGTCAGCAACAGGTCCAGTGAACATGACACTTTGGCACTGGGTTGGGAGGACAGTTCAGCAACAAGGTCCCAGTGAACATGACACTTTGGCACTGGGTTGGGAGGACAGTTCAGCAACAAGGTCCCAGTGAACATGACACTTTGGCACTGGGTTGGGAGGACAGTTCAGCAACAAGGTCCAGTGAACATGAACACTTTTGGCCTGGGTTGGGAGGGACGTTCAGCAACAAGGTCCCAGTGAACATGACACTTTGGCACTGGGTTGGGAGGACATTTCAGCAACAGGGTCCCAGTGATCACAGCACTTTGGCACTGGGTTGGGAGGAGAGGTCAGCAACAGGGTCCCAGTGAACATGACACTTTGGCACTGGGTTGGGAGGACAGGTCAGCAACAGGGTCCCAGTGAACACAGCACTTTGGCACTGGGTGGGGAGGACAGGTCAGCAACAAGGTCCCAGTGAACATGGCACTCTGGCACTGGGCTGGGAGGACAGTTCAGCAACAAAGTCCCAGTGAACATGGCACGTTGGCACTGGGTTGGGAGGACAGGTCAGCAACAAGGTCCCAGTAAACATGGCACTTTAGCAATGGGTTGGGAGGACAGGTTCTACATAAACCTCAATTTGATAGAAGCAAACCCTGGAGGTCTGTATGACCATAACGACAACAGCGCTCATTCTTAAACATCTGGTGTGCTGACGCCAAGGTAGTGGGTTAAACCCCTACATCGGACAGTTGGGCTAATATTTTGACTTTTCGTTTTTGACTTGATGTAATTTACAAGTACCACAGAAGTCAGAGTGGGTCCGACTGATGGTGAAGAATACTGATAATATGGAAAGCTAATCCACACACACAAATCAGTCCCAGTGCACTAGAAGTAACAACATGTGCATGGACTATGCTTAAGTGCAAAGTGAGTAAATGCCCACAAAAATAAACAGAAGCAAATCCCTTATAAGGCTACACAACCCGACTGAAAAACTGACAACGCATCAGACCAGCACATCTTAGGACCGGCGAACTATTTAGTAGGCTAGTCTTGTTCGTTATCGGAATTAACCAGACAAATCGCTCCACCAACTAAGAACGGACATGCACTACCGCCCACCGAATCAAGAAAGAGCTATCAATCTGTCAGTCCTTACAGGGTCCGGACTGGGTGAGTTTTCCCGTGTTGAGTTAAATTAAGCCGCAGGCTCCACTCCTGGTGGTGCCCTTCTGTCAATTCCTTTAAGTTTCAGCTTTGCAACCATACTTACCCCGGAACCCAAGCACTTTCGTTTCCCGTCAGTCTCCCTGTCAGCCAACCATCATCACCAGTGCCAACCAACCACCGTGTGACTGTTAGAAAATAATGATGTGCTTTCCTAATCTAATCCAATGGAGATCGAGGCTGTAGTTGTGCAATGAAATAGCTTTCCAATATTTAACTTGTTTGGTTGATTAGTGTGGGACCCATTGAAACATTCTTTTAACTCTACAATTGGGTGTAATACTGACAGGCATTTATTGAAATGAGATTGGTGTAATTTCCTCCAGACCTGGTCCTGAAGTACTACCTCCATGGGGCCTGTATTGGAGAGTTCTCCTGTCCCTCTCCATGCTCAGGAACCAGTGGGGTGTCCATGGTCAGCCCTGGAACTTCATATCTCAGAGCTGAGTTGAGGACATTCCCATATGCGCTCTGTCCCCTCGTTCAACAGCCAGCCAAGAGTCATACTACTAATCATTCCCACTGCTGTCTGATTGAAAGTTCTCCTGGTCTTCCCTCTCAGTTTTCAGATTCTTCCAAAATCCCTGCCGATCCCCCACAATCTCATTCTTTCCACATACAGGTTCTCAGTCTGTTCTCCCGCCTTCTCCACCTGGTCCCACAGGTGCTCAAAAACCTCTCCTTTGTCCATAGGCAGTCTACCACCAAGAAGTACATTGCCCGTCAGCCTGTTCATTTCCCCACACTCCCGCATGGCCAGGGCAAAAAAATCCATACAATTCTCACAATCTGTGACATCTGAAGCGAGGATAGCATGATGATCCTAGGAATGTAGTTAGACTGGGTATCCAGTCTGTGGATGTGCCACAGTGCCAAGAGGTGCTCTCAGGACTTGGCCCAGTGTCAGACTTCATTCTGATTGCATGAATTCAGTCGCCCAATACTTCACTTACAACAGGGATTACTGTCTCAGACTCTCAATAAAGATAATTTACACTGGGTGGCTGTGCATGAGCGGCTGTCTCTTGTGGAGGCCTCAAACCTTTGGAAACTTATGTGCATCTATTACCTTTGGAAACTTATGTGCATCTATTGCCCAGATCATGATGGTGCGCAAGGAAATGAGAGAGCTGACATTAGTTAGTTGCATATCATTTACAGGATGTCGCAGTCAACCCCAGCATTTTTGGCCATTTGTGATTTCTTGACAAGTTTACTTTCAGTAGTTTGTCATTGCTTTCTGAAAGATCGACACTATTATCATTGTATGAAATCCAGCGCAAAGCAATCTGCTTCCAATTGCTCACAGCTGTGTTTCAAATGCAGTATGTGGGATCGCGAACTCATTTGTAATCACAGTGCTGATAATCACAAAATAGATGTTTGACTAAAACAGCAGAATGTCAGGCATGTTTCACAACTAACTTTACAATTTCGGATTTCAAACTCAGACATACACTGTTTTGTTTCACAAAAATCTCAATCTTGTTACATTGAAACATATTTCACATTACAAATTTCACTTGTTCATGTCCTGTGTTAAGATATTTAATGTTTTCAAGAAATAAAAAACAGAGCTGATATACTAGCTTCAAAATAACACATCCTTGGGACACCAAAGATGGGCATAGAAGATATACAGAAGGCAATAAGTGACAACTCGGCCACATAACTAGGCTACTAACCAACAGTATACAACAACAAGCAATGATGTACAGACCAAATGGAACCAGAAGAAGAGGCCTAGCATGTCAACAATGGTCAGAGGAAATAACAGAGTCCATGGGAATCTTGATATATCAAGCCCATAAAAAGGGTATTCTCCCGGTGTTTATGCTTCACCTAGACACCACAAGGTACAAGATGAGATTATGATAAATAAGAAACAGCTTGGTGTATGATGACACATCCCTTAATTAATATTCTTAGTTACAGTTGTTGGAATAGAGAGTAAAGTATGGAACTGGTTGCAATGAACAATGGTGAGTACTGATCTGTAGCTAACCTCTTGCACTGCAACATAACCA
>JACEFZ010016686.1:0-90030 GCA_014155875.1 Cepaea nemoralis
ACATTGCATAGGGTGATTTAAATATAACCAGATTTACGTTTCCAAGGAGATAACACACAGACTATGTTTTCGTTGAAAATTCGCTGTTTTCTCTAAGCAGACTGTCACTTTTGTCACAGCCAGTGTAGATGGTCATGTGTTTGTTATGGGTATTATTAATGTAAATGTTTATTCTGTTTGTAGTGTAAGGGTCCTTCTCTTCCATCGATAAGTTTTAAAAAACCAATGACCAAGCCCTATAAGACACATATGACAACCGTGTCTATCCTACTTCACTCATGTAGATTTCGTCCACAATGTCCACCTCGGTAAGATTTTACAACAATAGACTGGAGCAGGAAACAGGAAACGTTATGTGAATAACGATACACCGAGCGTCAATACGCTTGGATTTGTATTCTCACGTCACTTTTACTATGTATCTATGGTTGTTTCCTGACAGGCTTCATCAATCAGACTCACATCAAATGATGGCAGCATGCACATAATTGTTGGAAACAATATATAATAGATAGTGGGCGCTTGGTTTAAGTGTTAGTCTGTTACGCTGACGTGAGGGGCGATCAGTGTATTTTGGTCGCAATATAGAACAGATAGCGGTCACGTGATTTAACAGTTAGGCCGTTACGCTGACATAATGGCATGTTGTGTGTACCATTTGTATGTATCTAATACACCAACGTATTCATACCGTTGTGTTTTTCACTTATTTGCTAATGTAACACTGGTGTTTTCTTCTTTTTTGTTTTTTATAATTTTATACATATCACTGTATTTGTTTTATTATGTAATTTAACTTGTAATAATGTACTTGAATTCTTTAAACTAAGGTTTATTTAGGCATAACTTTATATACTGTGTATTGCTTCTTCTTGACCAGCTGTCTGTCGTTGGTACCCAGTGTATTAGACACCTCTTTCTGGTAGGCTTAGACTGTCTATTATTACCCTCTCAGATTGATTGTAATCTTTGGTTTCTAAAATAATGCTTCGCGGCGACGCAACGTTTCATTACCATTTTTGTTTCATTGTTGGTTTTGTTCAGGGCCACGCGACCTATACCGCCTCGTTTATCGTGTCATCTTCACTGGGTACCAGGTAGCTGATTAATATCTCCAGCTGGTGCCATCACAGCTAATCTAACCATAGTCACTAGCCTACCGCCGTTTGCCTGGGAGGCACGGTAGTTTTCTACAACTAAATACCTTTGTTATCGTTATATAATAGACATCGCTGTGTATCCTTATTTACAAATACGTACATATTAGCTGACCTCCGATTTGTCATTTTGTTTAATAATAGCTGCAAATTGTCTCTGTCTTTCATAGAATCTGTACTTTTGTATGACTGTGAAGCGTGGGCAATGAGCAGACAAGATGAAAAACATCAGTGAAGATGTGGTGAAAATATACATACCATGCCCAGATAGAACAACAAATGATCAAGTCCCACTAGAAACAAAGGAAAAAACAGTATCTACAACATACTCTTTTCCACTCTTAATGTTTAAGTTTGAGCGAAATATGTCTTTTGCAGCGTGTGACATGAGGAAATTTGTCCTTTAAAATCACCTTGAATATATATCTTCATATATAAATATGCTATGAACACATATTTTGAAGCCGCAAATTTGACTTCAGACATTATACTAATTGTTGAATGAGACATGAACGCCAAGGATGAACTACGTGGGCACCCGTTAATGAATGTTTGTTGTTTATTAGTAGTTGTTTTAGTCGTTTTTCTTGTTTCCGATCGGTACAGCAGTATTGATTTCACCTTAAAGCTAAATATTCATATACTATGCAGAATGCTTCTGCTAAATATGATCACAGAAACTGACATTAACATACTTATAAGCTTTTCTCACGCCGGTAGATCTCCGTTTTTTCGTCGTTTTATTAAATATTTCTAGTCAAATGTCTTCATTTAATTTCTGTAATAAAATGTCTTCCTCTAATTTAACTTGTGAACTGCCTTCATATAATTTATGTAATCAACAGACACTGCGTAGGATCTGCAATATTTAGTAGAGGTGAACAACTAGGGTTATAATTAAATTATAAAACGACACGGATTATGATCGTCAATAGGAAGGACGAAATACCACAATGTAATATACGTGCAAATTGGAACATTCTGAAACAAGTGAATAGATACAAGTATCTCGGAACAGTCACAACAGCTGATGGGAGATGCCTTGAAGAGATTAGAACAAGAATCGCCATGGCGAAGATGAAAAACATATTGACCAATAAAACGATACCAATTTCTACGAGAAAAATAGTGTTGCGGTGCTACATAGAACCTGTACTTTTGTATGAATGTGAAGCCACTGAACAGTTACGCTGAATCTGCTGGCTTTGGAACGGAGGATTTTTGAGGAAAAAGCAAAGCGACACAGCTGGATTCGCTTCTCTGGCGCCTATGTTGAGTATAGTTAGCGAACAGGGGTGTGCTTTGAACGGCCAATGATAACACCTAGCTCCGTTACACACTCGCCCACTGCCACACTACCCAATCACACAGTAGGTTTCGAACCTGTCAAGCGCTATGGCAGCAACTAGACACCGTTGGTATACATTTACGGCTTAGTATATGCTTAAAAAGAGCCGCCTAGGGTGCAAATCCTTATCGAACCACGGCACCACCTATCCCCGTTACACACTCGACCACTGCCACACTACCCCACCACACAGTGAGATCCGAACCTGTTGCATGGTAGGGCACCCAAGAGACACCCCAGTTACACACTGGTGATATCCCACCACATCCCCTATGCCCATCTACACACCCCATACACTTACCAACGATAAAGAATCGAGCTTCCAACCTATCACCTCCATATGAGGGGGCCTATGGTACCAACTAGCTTGTGTACGTCTATACAAACGGGAAGATAATTTTTTTTTCTTCTTTACCCTGGCTGACAGCTTTATCACGCGCATCTCCAATGCGACGGTGTTACCATACAAATGTGAAGACAAGGAAGGGTTCTACAGCTGGTCACATCTTCTGAATCAATTAGCAAACCTGCCGCCGCCGTTATCGAACTCATCTTCACTTAACCTGCCCACCTAGTTCAGTTGATCTTTCGCACAGTTTCATTACCATATTTCCTTGTTTAATTTTGCCGAGTGTTGCAACAGCTGTTATATGATAAAGATCATGGTGGATGCCCAGTTTGTTGTGCCGTCTATACAAACAGGAAGCTTATCGCCACGGCGAATATGAAAAAACATATTGACCAGTAAAAAGATGGCAATTGCTACAAGAAAAAGAGTGTTGCGCTGTTACATAGAACCTGTAGTTTTGTATGAATGTGAAGACAATGAGCAGTCACACTGAATCTGCTGGCTGTGGAACTTAGGTTTCTGAGGATAATGCAAAGCGATACCGCTGGATTCGAACCTCCTGGGCCTATGTTGGGTATAGTTAGCCACCAGGGGTGTGATTTGAACCGCCAATTATACCACCTAGCTGCGTTACATACTCGCCCACTGCCACACTACCCCACCACCCAGTAGGATTCAAACCTGCTCACTGCCCTGAAGCCCGATCCTGCCCTCACTTTACCACCCGACTCCGCGTGTTTGTCGACCACCTGACACCTCTTATGTCGTCTATACAAAACGGGAAGTAATTAATGCATTACACCGGCTGACATATTCTGAATCAATTAGCAAACCTGGCGCCATAGTTTAATTGATCTTTCCATTGTTAACCCCGATGCTCTGATTAAAAAACGACAGCTGACACTTTAAAAAACGAGCAGGAGCTGGAAGGCATGAGGCAGGCCACAACCCACCCACCACGAGCCATGAGACATAGACGAGACATGTGACGAGAATGAGACATGGCTCATATGGCTCATACCGCATGTCTCAATACGATGGATTTCCAACATTCCCTACTACTGCTATTCTACAGCAGCAGAGAACATAGAAGAGAAAGAAACGAACATAGAAGAGAAAGCAACGCTTAACAGTAGGCATGGAGCACTTGCCGCCTCTCTGACAGTGGCTAGACAGGCGCAAATTGTGTTGGCTTTACAAGTATCGGTTTCCTCATATATTGTTTCCTATAAATACTATTAAGAACCTTTAGCACAACGAAATCAAACCAACGAAAGCAATCATTTTGAGAGCATGTTAATCGTGGATCATTTCACAAACCATAATGAAGAAAAGCATTTAGACTGAAATTTTACTGAAATAAGTTTAGAATACAGTGAATCAAGAAGAAGAAAATACCGACATTTTACAAGATCCCAACGTGGAAGAGAACTGGCTCATTTCCAACATCATGTCTGTGAAACTGAAACACAGTGGCCATATTAAACAGAACATGGGTTTAGACAACATCAGGGATGGAAGCCGTGGTTTTTGGAAGGAAAGCCAGACCAACACGACAGTGGGCACAGGACATTAAAAACACCGGCCGTATGCGAATATACGAGGAAGGGGAACTGGCAGGTTGGTATAGAAAACCTAATGGGCATGTTATGAGAAGAAATGAATTGGAGAACTTGGAGACAACTGGCAAGATCGAAGGGAAGAGACCAATGGGAAGACATAGAAGCAAATACCTGGATGGCTTGGATACGTGGCATGGTTGAGACAGGAACACAGAGCTGATCCACGACTCTCGTGATCGAGTGAGATGGCAGAACATGACCGCCCATGCTTACCGGCATGGCACATGATGGATGGATGGAAACGTCACGAAAGTCTGGAGAGAACAATAATCCAGGTGTATATGCCTGGGAAGAGAAGAAGAAGAAGGCCAAAGAGAAGATGGGTGCAGGATGTGGCAGATGATCTCCAGATGGTTGTATCGGACGCGGGGTATCTTGCTTGTGATCGAGAGGTTTTCCGGAAGGTTGTAATGGGAGCGAGGTTCTGCAAAGGACATGCTACTGAATGAATGAATGAATGAATGAATGAATGAATGAATGAATGAATGAATGAATGAATGAATGAATGAATGAAACATTCGATGTGATTCAATAGCACTTAGCTATTTGGTTTTAGTTAATTTGATTCGAGTATAACTTAGTTTCAGTCAATGAGATGTCAAGGGGATGAAGTATTTGCAATAGGAAGAAGTTTAGTTGCACTAAGATATTTGGTATTATCCAGGCTCCTTCAGATATACTACCGCCGAGTATCAGGTCACAGACAACACAGAGCACTCTGGATTTGTCCGTTTCGCATAGAGTGATGTTCACAGATCTTCTGGGAGTGTTATCAGCTGTAAAGAGCCAACATTGTAGCGAAGTAGATAATGCCAAAAACAAAAAAGCTCTCAACAATGTATCGCAGGTCGTATGCTGGCCAGTGAGTCAAGGCTTTCTTCAGATTGTCAAAAGTCACGAAATAACAAGGCGGGCAGCTTGCCAAATACCCGAAAAGATTTCAGCGTGACCAGACACTGTACAAACTGTACCTTAATATGACCAGACATTGTACAAACTGTACCATTATATGATCAGACAATGTACAAACTGTACCTTAATATGACCAGACACTGTACAAACTGTACCATAATATGACCAGACACTGTACAAACTGTACCTTAATATGACCAGACATTGTGCAAACTGTACCTTAATATGATAATACAGTGTAAAAACTGTATCTCAGCATTATCAGACATTTTAAAATAAATGTACTTCGGCATGACCAGACGTAAAAACTGTACCACAGTAAGACAATAAATTGTACAAACTGTACCTTAATATAATCAGACACTGTAAAAACTGTACCTTAATATTACAAGTCACTGTAAAAACTGTACCTCAGCATGACTAGGCATTATAAAAACTGTACTTTTGTTTGTCCATAAAGAATGATGATGACCATTCATTTCATCCAGTGAGGTTGAAGGTATGGAGCCGTCAGTTCTAAGATCGCTGATAAGGCAAATTTTGGCTCGAAATGCTCTTTGACAATGTAGGCAAAGAATTCTTGACGTTCCAGGAGGATGATCTCCTGTAGTGGTTTTTCTGTCTAGTCTTTTCTTCACAGCTCTTGTAGTCCTAGTTGCTTCACACGTGACTGCACCATTGCGTAATGATGTACGCCACTAATTTTGGTCTTTGGCAGCAGTCTCCAAAGTGTCATGATGAATTCTAAAAGCTTTTAGTGAGACCTTCAGAGTGTCTTTAAAGCCTTTCTTCTGGCCCGCTTGGGAGCGCTTACCACAACGCAGCTCACCGTAAAGAATTCGTTTAGAGAACCTGTGATCTGGCATGCAAGTCAAGTGACCAGCCCAGCGAATCTGATTCTTCATTATTAGTGTATGGGTGCTGGGCATGGGCTCTCTTTCTATGATTTCAGTGCCTGGCATCTTGTCTTGCCATTTAATCTTCAATAGCTTCCGAAGGCAGACTGTGTGGAAGTGGTTTAATTTCCTAGCGTGTCGCTGGTAAACAGTCCAGGTTTCCCAAGCATATAGCAATGTGGATAATACAATTGCTTTGTAGACTTTCAGCTTTGTTTGCAGGCTTATTCCATTTCTGTTCCACACATTCTTGTACAGTCTGCCAAAGGCCGCGCTGGTCTTGCAGATTCTTGCATTCACTTCGTCATCAAATGTGGCAGCTTGGGACACAGTGCTGCAAAGATAGGTGAATTTGTCCACAACACTGAGTCTATGACCATTCACTTTGATATTCGGCACAGTGTGATTATTCCCTGGAGCTGGCTGGTATATTTCTACAGTCTTCTCCAAGTTGACATTGAGTCCAAGGTTGGCAAAGGAATATGAGAAAGCTGAAACATTGTGCTGCATGTCTGCCTCTGAGTTGGCATATAGAGCGCAATCAGCAAACAGGAACTCTCTGACGGTGTCGCTAGTAATTTTGGTTGATTGATTGATTGATTGATTGAGGAATCGACATCACAGCATTCGGGGCATTCCCATAAGAGCTCTGTCCCCATCCTCAGCAGCCAGCAAAGAGTTCCAACACCAATAGTACCAGTAGCAATCTGATTATATGTCCGTCTCGCCTTTCCTCTGAGCATCAAGCGTCGGCCAGATCCCCTCGTCACTCCTCGCTGTCTCATTCTTGCCAAACAATGATGATCCATTTGCTCCTCCTAGGTGTACACGTGCTCCCACAAGGCCGCAACCACGTCTGGCTTGTCAATGCATCAATACTCCACCAAGGTTTGCAGAGTCAGCTAATCTGTCCGTCTGTTCATTCCCCAGCACACCGGCATGCCCCGGAGAAAAGATCCAGGCGATGCTTGCCACCCGTGACCTCTGAAGCGAAGCAAGCCACTCTGACTGTCAGCGTGTTTGGGAATAGAGACGGGACATATACAGGACAAGGGAGATAGTAGAGACAAGACATAGGCAGTGATGTCATAGACAGGACAGATACATGACAAGAGAGATATCAGAGACAGGACATAGGCAAGGACACAGAGATGTCATAGACAGGACTTAGACAGGACAAGACCCAGCTATGAAAGGGGACACAAGTCTACGGGACTCCGTCCTGGATTGACAGGACAGACTTGCACTGAAAGACCTGATACAACACGACCGGACAGCAGTACAATGTGACTGCTTAGACAGCCCGACTATCCCGAGGCACACGAGGTCCAGTACCACGTGACCAACCGGCCAACATGAGGAGACTCAGACGGAGACTGGACGGTTTAGGGGAAAGACGCATGTGTTCGAGAAGCGAGTGTAGAGGTTTTGCGGGAGTGCGAGCTAGCGTTGCCATGTTACAGATAGCGAGTATTGAGTGCAGGGTTTTTGTGATTGCCTGATTGCTATGACTATTTATTAACTAGCATTTGTATATATAGAGATGATGTATTGAATTAACCGTCCTATGTGCGCATCTTGGTGATAATGAGGTCATGTTAAATAAATGTTTGATTACACATGCAAGGTTGATATCCTTGAGTGCATGTGAAGGAACTAAGAATGCCTGTGTTCGTATGAGACGTCGACACTGCCCGAAGCTTGCATGTCCTCACCTTCCTCAGCATGCTTTCTGAGTCAGTTACAATCACGATGTATATGTGTGTATCGTATTCTCCATCCAGCGGAAAGCTGCACTGACCGCCTCCACTTCCATTCTTAAGCTAGATGTTGTGGTATCACATGCCAGGCTCTCCTGCACCAAACGTCGACCATTAGCTTTTGCTAAGAACCCCCAGGCACTTCTCCTACTTCTCAACACCGACCCATCTGTGTAGATAATCAAATCACCCTAGCGAGCATTATCCTGAATTAGTTGCTGGATTTCCATTTCCGTGGCCCCTGCTGGCCACTCCCTGCACTTCAGGTTCAATGTCATTATAACTCTGCACGAGTCTGACTGCTCCGCGGGTACTCTGACCCATTCCTCTCCTCGCCTAATGTTCTCTAAGAGGCACACCTGTCTGATTGTATCCTCCGCCTGAGCCATCCATGATTTCCCTCTTATCAGTCGCTGTCCCTTAACTACGTCCAGCGGCACATGCAACGAGTGATCTGTGTCTGCAGCTACTCTGAGGTATGCCTTCGCCAGCATCACCTTGAACCTACCAGTAACAGTCGGCAGACCAAGGATGTAACGCATCCACATTACCGGGGTGTCTCTGGTGCATCCCAGAATGACCCGCGTAGTTTCGTTCTGTTTGCGCTCTAATTTCACCAGCTGACTCTTTGAGACAGTGAGAAGTCCTAGTCCTTATCAATCACTGAGAGGATCAAGTGCTGGTATAGTGTGAAAAGCATTCTCTGCTCTGTGTCCATTGCAGCCATAGTTTTAAGTGCATTGAGTCCCTTTTGAGACCTTGTTACAACCACCTCCACATGGTCCTTGAAGGACAGACTCCTGTCAAATGTGATTCCCAGATACTTCAGTTTGTTCTCTCTGTTGACGCTTCTACCATCTATCGTGAGGCTTGGAACATCAGCTCTCACAATCCTGTTGTCCAGAGAGCACCACAAAACAGCAGCCTTTTCCGGGTGGATACCATACTCCTGGATCAGGCTATGGATTGTAAGACACACTTTGCACGGCATTAGTTTCAAAAGAATGAAAAGTGTGCAAGACGTTTTGGTGCAAGCACGAAAAAAGTCACGATAAGAGCAGTTAGACTTGAGCTGGCGTCCGCGTCGGACATGGTTTCTTGTCACTAGAGCATGGCTAATATTATCCCGCCTTTCTTTAAATAGTGTGTGTGTAGGTTGTCAGGTTATGTTTGGAGCTTTATGTGGAGCGACTGCTTTTTGTTTCGATATGTCAAAATCCGTCGTATTAAAGTGGACGGTGAAAAAATATCCAGAGTCGTCTTGTGAAGGTTGGTTGCAGTGGTCGTTTTTGGTTTTCACCTTAACAGACAAGGAGGACGGAAGGTATAAATAAATAATATATATATACCCGTAACGCTCTCCTTCGCTCCTTGGCATGGGGATTTTCGCAGTGTAATTACGAATCCGTGATTTATTATTAATTTATGACCATATTAGTAACAATTTAACATTCGAGCCAAATACACGTGAAGGCCAAGGTCATCTAAAGATTCTTATAAATACGTCATTACATAACAATTATTTTGTGGAATCATCTCTAAAAAGAGTAACCATGTTTTTGAGCATCGGTGATGACGTCATTATTTTGGTTGTGTATAACACATCCGGGAAACGATATTCAGTCATCCAACAGTCTGTAGTCTGCAGTATGAAGGAAGTGAAATACTGTGAAAACGACAATTACAGTTACTGATAGAAAAGATATTGTGACACACTTTCAGAAGAGCATGCTGAAAATGAATCAACCGTTTAGTGAGTATTCAGAGCGGCAACAGATGGACTTGTGGAATAGAGGGAAGGTGAATTGAAAGACATGGATTGTGAATCAAGAACAATCACTTAAAGGTTTGTCAAGCTAACATTTAATATATGATATCAAATATATACTTACCGGCCGCCCTGGGAGATCACCAGGCACGGTAGAATTTGATGATTATTGGATGATATGCTACAACTAATAAGCTGTTTATCAAAATAAACAGAGATTGATTCTGACACAATCATGTCAACGATTCGATTTCATCTGTTCTTATGGTTTTAATCCAAAGTGCTGTTCATTGAAGGCGAGCTACGTTGAGTACATTCTTTACAGCATTAATGCCTGAGAAGATACATTTACTATTTAATCGCATTGTGCTTGATGTATCACATAATAGAATTCAACATCTGTCACAGTCAGTTAACATAAGAAGAAAATGAACATAAGTTTGTTAAGTGGGACAGACAGATGACACCACTTTTCGTTCCTTTCAAGGTAAACTAACAAAATGTTTTCAACATTTTGAAAGGTAGAGGGGGTGAATGCCATACACCTGGATCAGGCTATGGATTGTAAGACACACTTTGCACGGCATTAGTTTCAAAAGAATGAAAAGTGTGCAAGACGTTTTGGTGCAAGCACGAAAACGTCACGATAAAATCAGTTAGACTTGAGCTGGCGTCCACGTCGGACATGGTTTCTTGTCACTAGAGCACGGCTAATATTATGGCGCTCTTTTAGAATAGGTTGTGTATTGTCAGGTATAGTTGGAACGTTTATGTGGAGCGACTGCTTTTTGTTATCGAAAATGTCAAAATCAACGTCGTATTAAAGTAGACTGTGAAAAAACTATCGTCTTGTGAAGGTTGGTTCCAGTGGCCGTCTTTGGTTTCCATTTAACAAACAAGGAGGACTGGAAAGTATAAATAAATATATATTATAAACCACATCGCTCCTTGGCAGTGGATGACAGCACTCATTTTAGTGCACCGGTCAATCACTTTGTCTACTGTCGCCTGTAGTTCCTGGGCTGTTTGCTTCTTATCTTTCTCCTGCCTATATGCAAGAATATCATCTGCAAATGTTAGTATCCTTCCAACCCTTGGTGCTTCTAGGTTTGCAATCTTGCTCGTATACACGTTAAAGAGCAGCGGTGAGATTGCAGATCCCTGTGGCAGTCCCGGGGTCAAAATATGTGGCTCTGAGGTCCATGAACCAGACGGAGAGCAACCCGACGAGAATGCAGGACGGTTGCTATCCATTTCACCAACCAGGGATTTATCCCCTTCTTCATCAGTGCGGTCATCGAACTCTATTGTATGCATCCTCGAGATCAAGCGCTGCCGCCATAGTTTCCTGTCTACTCTGGAACCCCTCATAAATGTCAAAGTAAAAAGTGGCAGCATTTGACCAGGTATCTTTTCCTGGCCTGTAGCTCCCGAGTCCTCTTGGAAGAACTTCCCCCTTTCTAAAAACCCTTGCAGCTTGACAGCGACTATCTTCTCTAGAACCTTCCCAAATGTATTTTTAATGGTGATGATCCTAAAATCGCTCAGCTTTGAATGATCCTTGAATGGTTGTGGGAGATGGATGAGATAGCTGTGCACCCAATCCTGCGGTATTGATGCTGTCCTAATGCTCTGGTTAAAGCAGTCGGTAATCTCCTTCAGGTCTGCATCGCTCAAAGCCTTCATGTGGCCATACCTAACCCCATAGGGCCCTGGTGTCGTGTCTTTTGCCTTTTTCAAAATATGTTTAACATCTTCAACCAGTATGATGTCTTCATAATGCATATTTTTCATGGTGCCAGATAATTCCTCTATAACTGCATCCCTGGTGTTCGCATCAGTATGATTGGTCTGCTTTAAAAATCTCTGGAGAAACGCCTCCCCTTTCTCTTTGTCTGTTGTCACGCGCACACCATCATCTCTATAAATTGTTCCCACTGTCATAGGCCGTTATTTTATTTGCATTTGTCTGTGCAGTTTCCAGAATTTTCGAAGTGTTTTATCACCTCCAATCTCCTTCATGAAACATTTCCATTTTGCGTTTTTGGCCTCTGTAGCACAGCACTTGAAGACCTCCACTTTGTCTTCCTTGACATTTTCCGTTGTGTCCACTTCCTCTCATGAGCTTCGGGGTGTCTGTCGCACTTTCCTTAGCTGCTTCACTGCAGCTCTCTTTGCTTTCCAAGCATGTTCTACTTCTTTGGTCCACCACGAGGCTGCAAAATAGGAGTTTTAACAGTTCTGTTGCAAGCCCCCTGTCTGAGGCGTCCAAGAAGGCTATCGGTCCACTCATACCGGAAGGTCTTGCTTGCTGTCCCAGCCTTAACTTGCCTGGATTTAGAGATCTGGACTGAACATGGCATGTGATCACTCCCATGGTCATTCAAAACAGTCCACTTTACATCAAGGACTGATGACTGGGAGACAAGTGTCAAGTCAATAGCTGTGTCTGCATCGCCAAGCCTCATTGCCATCCTAGTCTTCCTACCATCATTTATGCAGAGTCCACCATGGCATCCGCAAGGGCAATTCCCTGTCGGTTTTCCCCACTACTGTCCCAATCTATGCTCCTCGCATTGAAGTCGCCCCATATGATTAGCCTATCACCCGGTAATTCCTCCAATTCCTTAAGCCAGTCCCAGTGTTCCTTTCTGACAAAACAGTCCACTGTGGCATATACATTTATGATGTTCCAACTGAAGCCACCAATTTCCATTTGTATAACCTGGACCTCTCTTGCACTGTGATTCCACTGGCTCAAGTCAAGTACCACATGCTTCACTCCTTCCTTTACCAGCAGACCTTGTCCATGTCTCTTCTGTCCAGTAGGGTTTATATAACTGGCGTATCCAGGGCAATGGTATTTGTCTGTATTTAGCTCCAGGAGCCTGAGGACATCAAAATCATATATTAGCCTCTCCAATACAGGACCTCTCTGCCTGGCACTACCACAATTTCAGTATCCCGCTCTTATATTGTTGAAACCTAGTCTCTCCACTTTTCATCTTGTTCTCCTGGCGCCTGTCCTGCTATTTCCATGCCTTCTTCTCACACCATTTCCTCGTCTTCTCCTTCTCACTCTCTCTTCGCTAGCCTCTGAAAGATGTGTCAAGCGCAGAGCACGTGCTCCGTAGCTCCGGTGACGATTCCCGTGTTTACTTAATTCCATAAGCAAAGTTTTGATATTGCAGGAAATAACCGGTCGCCCTAGCCTTGCCTGCTTGCTAGGGAAGTGGCAAGGGATGTCCCGTAGGAGTCCATACGTCTGGTGCCACCCCGCACGCCTGCCAGACGTCCAACGTTCACGACCAGTTTACCCATGGCTATCCAGTTCCTCAGCACGCTGGTCCACCTTGAACTTGGGGGTTTATATTTGGAGTTTTCCGTCTCCTAGATGGAGTGCTGTCAAAAACTAAAGGGTTCCACCTACCCGGGGGATGGGTTAGAGCGCCCCTAACTCGCTTGGCAGGCACGACTCCGAACATATGAAGTCTTTTCTAAGGAATTCAGATCCCACCCTGAGATCCTGCCTCGCCCTCTGTGTCCACCGCCAGTTAGTCCGCGGCTTCTTATTGGGTATTCGCAGCTAATCTCTATATCTAGAGGCCGTTCCACGATCCGCCACCTGTGGACGCGATGGGTTGGAGATGATCGCCCCAGCTTTACCCAGTGGTAGTTTTGGTAGTTTTGGTTTTAGCGTTCAGCCTTCTGAGAATGAACAACTTTCCATCCATGTGGTAGTTAATGTCTATTCCAATGTAGTTGTTTTCGAAGGCATTCGTCAGCATAGTTGAAAACATGAGGCTGAACAGTGTTGGTGCCAGGACACAGGCTTGCTTCACTCCATTGGTGACAGGAAATGGCTCAGACAGTTTACAATTTCCCTGTACCCTTGCCTGCATATCATCATGAAATAACCGCAGTATGTGGACAAACTTTTGTTGACAGCCATATTTCGCCATAATCTTCCACAGTCCTTCTCTGCTGACTGTATCTAAAGCCTTGGTAAGATCAATGAAAGTGTAGAACATTTCGGAGTTCTGTTCCTGACATTTCTCTTGCGGCTGCCTTGCAGCGAAAATCATGTCAACAGTTCCACGTTCTTTTCTGAAACCACACTGACTCTCAGGAAGAAGACCTTGATCAAGATGGGCCGTAAGGTGATTGAGAAGAATTATGGCGAGTATATTCCCTGCATTTGAGAGCAAGGAGGTGCCCCGGTGGTTGTCACAGGATTGGCGGTTTCCTTTTTGTTTGTAAAGGTGGACTATTGACGCGTCCTTGAAATCTTGTGGCATGTTCTCGTTCACCCATATGTTTATAAAGACTTGATGAAACTGCTCTTTTAGAAACCGTGCACCTTCTTTTTATATCTCTGCCAGAATGGATTCAGGACCAAGCGTCTTGCAGCTGGAAAGTTGCTGGATGGCTTTGTTTCCTTCCAGTATGGTTGGCAAGTCAGCAAGTCTATGGTTAGTAGGGACTTGAGGAAGGCAGTTGATGGCTTCATCATCGATGGAGGAGGTTGCATTTAAGATGTTGCTATAATGCTCTGCCCAGCGTTGAAGTATTTCTTTCTTATCGGTGACTAATGTTCCCCCATCTGCACTAAGAAGGGAAACTATGCCTGGTGATGTAGGACCATCGACCACCCTCAGTGAGTCATAGAAGGTTTTCATATCATGTCTGTCAGCACAGCCTTGAATTTCATCAGCTTTGTTGCACAGCCAGGAGTCCCGCATTTGCCGAAGTTTCTGCTGTACTACTCTCCGGATGTTATTGAAAACATCTTTTGTTATGTTGATTTTGGGTCATTCAAATATGCCTTGTGGAGAAGGTGTTTCTCGGCCAGCAATTGGTTGACTTCTTCAGAATTTTAATCAAACCACTCTTTATGCTTCCGGGTGGCTGGACCCAGGATTTCCATAGCAGTGTTGTAAATTTTGTCCTTAGGGCTCTCCACTCTGTTTCCGCGTCTTGTTTACCTGCGGCACTGGGTTTGAGGCGGTCATCCAGCATATTTTCAAACGACAGCTGCGTTTTCTTTTACTGTTTAGGTGGGTGACATTTATTTATTTTTTTTCGTTTTTTTTTTTCACTTTTACCCCCTGAGGACGCCGTGGTGATTTGATGTGCATATTTATTTTTGAAATAATCAGACTATGGTCTGTCCAACATTCGGCACCACACTTGGATTTTGTCACACGAACGTCTTGTCCGTCACTCCTCCTAACGATGACATAGCCAATGAGGTGCCAGTGTTTCGAGCGAGGGTGCATCCACGATGTCCTATTTCTCACGGGAAGACGGAAAATTATATTGGTGATCAGGAGATCGTGTTCAGCAAAGGTCTGCTGGTACAGCTTCCGACTCCGTACTTTCCAATAATGCCACTCCAAGAGGCGATGTCCTTGCCTACTCTGGCACTGAAGTCCCCAAGGAGTATAAATGTGTCTCCTTTGGGGACAGATGGAAATACGTTGTGCAGGTCATCATAGAACTTGTCATGGTTGGTGCGTAGACACTCACGATGGTTGCATGCTTCTTTCCTTTCAGCAGGGGTAACTTAATTTTCATAAGCGTGTCATTTATAGCCTTCGGAATGTCATTTATAGCCTTCGGAAATTCAGCTAGTATGCCAACCAGGGCCGACTTAGTGGCAAAACCCATACCGGACTGGCGTGTTTTTCTCGCTTTTACTTCCTCTCCAGAAGAATGTGTAGCCGGCACCTACTTCACAGATTTGGCCTTCTTCTGCAAGTCGTGTTCTCGCTCAAGGCTGTAGTGTCGATGTTGTACCTACTCAACTCTCTCCCAATCAGTGCTGTTCGTCTCTCTGGGCCCGCGCGCCGACTCTATCAAGTAGGATGCGTACATTCGTGTTCCAATAGTTAAGAGAATATTTTGCTTCACCTGTTTTTGCTGTAGTTGTATGTGGATCGCAGTAAAGGGTATCCACCAATCACGGCTAGCTGGTTAGGTAATGATGGAAGAGACAATGTTTATGGCACCTTTTCAAGCCCCTCCTTCATGCTATGGAGGTTAGCAGGGCTTTTATAAAGAGGGCTCCTCAGTCGCTCAGGGGTTTGCCGAATCCCACTGCTGCTCCGGTCAGTAGAAGAAGACCATATGGCCTGAGCCGCTTGTGTGCAGGTCTGCGACTAGAACTACCAGTGTATACACGCTGCCACTTTGCCACTCGCCCATCGCCACCGGGCTTGAAGGTGATAGATGAAGTTGGATGAAGAATGACTTGCGCGATTAATTGGATTAAAGTGAGGAAGTGGTGCGCAATTCGTCGACCACACCCCTCTCCGTCTGAATCCAGTGGCAAGACAAGTCAAGACGACTGGAGACGAATGCAGGTGCAGTGGATGACCAGAGCGCTCTACGTGCCTTGCCGTGCTCACCACGTTCCACAACACTTTGCAGGTAAACGCCGTCTTGCTAGATGAATCATCAATGATTTCTTCCGCGCAGTCTTCCGAATCCTGTCATCACATGCTGGGTAGGCATACCCTAGTTCACCGATTGGTTTAACACCACATCGGCTTCCACGCCTGGTTTAGCCAGCTTGTCATAGTTGTTGCCCGGGGGTGGCCGCTGTCGCATGCTGACAGCTACTAGGAGCCACAGGCATGAACTGTATGTCAGACTTGGACCAGTGAAAAGGGCGTGACAATCATCCTTACCAAAAGTACTACCAATGCCTGAAATCTCAGATCCCCCTATGTAAAATGTACTACGGTATGATCAAACATAGTAAAGACTGTACCACAGGTAACTATCCAGTATAATATCTGTTTTTGAGCCTGGTCAACCAGTGTAAAAACAGACCTCAAATCACCTATCACTGTAAAAACATTTTACCCCACCATGCCAGACAGTGTAAAAACTGTACCTCAGCATGGCCAGTCATTGTAACACATGTACCTCCTGATGACCAACTACTGTATTAAGTGGTGACAAAACCAACAGTCCCGACACACATGTGGGCATTAACATCGTCGTCATGTAGAATGTCGCTGTCAACACAACCCATTCCAGGACTCTTCATCCTGCCCCCGGTCTCATGCCATGCAGTTTTGTGTCAGTTGTCTTTAATACGCTATATCCACCGTCGTGGGTTTAGGCCATACGTCGTCTACCACGAACCATTGCTTCTATAGCTGTCTAAACCACCGTGATGTTTGATGTTGCCAAAGTATTTTAGTTTCCAAGACAAGGTACAGCTTCTGGCTCAGTTGTTTTCATGTTCAGATATTATAGAATATCTTCTTCTGACTTCCTGTGATCAGTCTCCATGGCAGTTAATTATAGTGTCAGATATTCAAAGTTTGTGACATTAGCAACTCCTTCACTGCTGTTTGTAATTGTTGCTTGACATGTGGCTATGTCTGTAGACATGATCCTTATGTGTGTATGTGTGTGTCAATACACACACACACACACACACACACACACACACACACACAGATGATTTTATTTTCAATTATCTTTTAGCACAGCTAATTAATTGTTCTGATCCCTTGACACTGTTTTTATGGAGAACTCTGTCACCTGCATATCCGAGTGTTTGAAAATATGTCCATATATTATGAGTGGGTTAACTTTGTCATGGATTTTATTATTTTGACAGTTCTCATATTTTCTGCATTCGTTATTTTAACAGGTATGGGAAGACAATGCACACTGCCTTACTTCCCTTTGCACCTCAAGCACCTTGGATGTTTCACCAGCTACTCGGACGTCTGCTTGTTGTTCGTGACACAGTTACTCAACTGAGTGGATAGTGTGTACTGGAAAGTCATGTCTTTCATGATATTATACAATTTCTGGTGTTGAAAACAGTCAATGGCCTTACTGTAGTCTACGAAACAAATATGCAGTTCCGCATGTTATACTCTATATTTCACAAATATGTTTCTCATATTGAAGATATTCAGTTCCACATGTTATACTTTATATTTCACAAAGATGTTTCTCATATTGAAGATATTCAGTTCCACATGTTATACTCTATACTTCACAAGTATATTTCTCATATTGAAGATATTCAGTTCCACATGTTATACTCTATATTTCACAAGTATATTTCTCATATTGAAGATATTCAGTTCCACATGTTATACTCTATATTTCACAAAAATGTTTCTCATATTGAAGATATTCAGTTCCACATGTTATATTCTATATTTCACAAATATGTTTCTCATATTGAAGATATTCAGCTCCACATGTTATACTCTATATTTCACAAAGATGTTTCTCATACTGAACATATCTACCCCGATGTGTCTCCACCTTGCCGTGGTGGGGGAGCTTGCGTGTCCCATCGACCCCATGTTCTTGCCGATGGATGAAAACTAAATATCGGACAGCTTATGGGATAGGGGCCAGACTAAGAGAGACACAACCTGCTGCTCTGCAGGTAGACTAAGGATAGCAGTCAAAATTTTAAATCATGCACACGAAGGCAGAAGTTCTTGGTCCGGACAATACTAAGGCTCTCTTTCGAGGGTTTAGGCCTCTAAGCCACAAACCCTCGGATGTGAGAGCCGGGCCGATACCCACCTACCGAAAAATAGAGGTGGCATACTGAGCACGCTACATGCCCAGTTCTGATATTTGTTCGAAGGCTCTCAGCTGGGGAATATGAGGGATTCCCGGATGAGAGGGCCTGGCGGTCCCTCGCTCAATGCTGCATGGAGGTAAGGTGCTGAGCCGGCAGCACATGTAGCCTACCTCGTGAGCGAGTACTTAAATGCAGAAAATGCCCCAGTCGAAGGAAATGGTTACGAAAACTGTCTGTATCTAACTCATAGAGTGTAGACAAAAGTGAAAACGTCTCAATAACACGAAATGGAACGCACGGCTAGCGAATCCATTGCGTGGTCCGAAGCCAAAAGCAAAAGATTACCGTGTGGATGTCGCCCGCAGTCTGACCGCTCCTGGTGTGTGCTTGAGCGACCAGTGGCAAGCGAGATGCCCAACACATGAAGTGAGGAACTAAAGCAGCCATGAGCAGGACGTGGCAACTCCTCGGGTGAACCCAGTCTCAGAGCAATATGTGCCGACTCTGCAATTATGGAAGCCTCCTTGGACAGCGAGGGAATGCCCATGGTCTGCCACTGCCTTCCCATGAGGGTCGACCGCGATGTAGATGATCGTTATATCTTGACCAGCTGAGATGTGGGCGACATCACAACAATAAGTGTTAGACTTATTGTTGTGATGTCGCCCACATCTCAGCTGGTCAAGATAGAACGATCATCGACATCGCGGTCGACCCTCAAGGGAAGGCCGTGGCAGAAAACCCGAGGAAGGCTAACCTCATTAAAAAAATGCCCGCCGAAAGCCGGAAGTGCCGTCCTACGGGTGGCAAACTAAAAATTGGCACTACGCAGTTACGTCCGAGTGAAATGTCTCGTCCGAATGTCCCTCGTGCTAGGAACAGCTCTGACTACCTAGTTTCCGAATGCTGCTCTTGTTTGGAACAGCTCTGACTAGGTAGTTTTCCGAATGTCTGTCGTGCCGGGAACAGCTCTGACGGGCGCAACGACAAGCACATGTCCGAAAACTCGCTGAGTGGATACCGTCTGCAGACCTGTCTGGTTTGTGCGGGAACGACCCGGGGCGAACGAAATGCCCCATATATTGAAGTGAGAAATTAAAGCAGCCATGAGCAGGACGTGACGATTCTCTCGGTGAGCCCAGTACCAGAGCGTTATGTGTCGGCTCTGCAATTATGGAAGCCACCCAGGATGGCGGAAAATGCTATGGACTGTCCCTGCCTTCATTTCAGGGATGACCGTGCAGTCTTCGACTGTTCCAACTTGACCAGCTGGGAGGTGGACAGTACCACAAAAGTGAGAGTCTCCCAGGAATGCTAACCTGGTCAAAAATGCACGCTAAAAGTCGGATGTGTTGGCCCAAGGGTTTCGATCCAAGGGTGCCTAACCAGACACACCGCAGTCACATCTGAAAAAACACTCCGGATGAACGCAAAGAAGAAGATATTGAAGATATTCAGTTCTACATGTTACTCTCTATATTTCACAAATATGTTTCTCATATTGAAGATATTCAGTTCCACATGTTATACTCCATATTTCACAAATATGTTTCTCATATTTAAGATATCATCTATAGTACCTCTTCTGGCAGAAACCTACTAGCATTTCTGGTAATGCTGACTCATCTTTCCTTCTATCCTCATAACGATGATTTGCAAGATAATTACCCCCCCCCCCCCCCAAGTTGAGCACGGGGAAATTAACAGTAATTCGTGTTTAAGTCTAAAGTCCCTAGCTTTACTATAATTGTAACATTATTGGAGTCTGTCTGGTAGATTTTGTGAAACATGTGACACAAATGCTGATTGTTCAAGAGGTCGCCAAAGCAACGTGCAGGCTTGAAATAGATAGATAAACAAGTCCATGTCACTCGGGGAATTAGAACCCAAGTCCCAAGGTATGTGAGACTGACGTCTAAATCCCTCGACCACTGGCTCCTCATTGTCGGCAGAACTAGAGCGTGGATAAATACAAAGGCGTATATCTCTTTTCACTATAGGAGTTGCATCAACAGGCTGCGTGGCGTGTGATAGTGTCTCACTCCCCAGTGTATATATGTGTGAGTGAGTGAGTGTGTGTGTGTGTGTGCACGCCTGCGTGTGTAAAATAAATGTAAACGGGTTAGTTAATATCTCAGGGATTCATACGAGATCATTTACATCAAGTGCCCTGCCAGCTGGCATGGGCGTTCATGTATCTCCACAGATTTCGGCCTCTGGTGTTCTGGATCAACTCTGCTAATGATATTCCTCGGTGCCACCGTCTCAATCCATCCAGCATCATTTCTCTTGGTCTGCCTCCACCTCTCTTCCCCTTGATCTATCCAACTGTCACACTGTTTTCTAACGCCTCTCTTATATCATATGACCGAAGAAAGCTGTTTGTCTCTTTCTGTTGTTGTATGTCATGTTCTAGTTTTATTAACCTCTTTCAGGCAAACATCCTTCCAAAAACAACCATACAAAAACAAACATCCAAAAGTCCAAGGAATTCGCAACATTCGTCTCAGAAACCACATCTCTGTTGCTTCCATGTTCTTCTTAAGTTGTGCATTCACATTCCAATATTCACAGTCATACAGCAAAACATATTATATATAGCACTTCAGCACTCTCTTTCTTACATTCAATGATAGTGACTTATTGCATAATGTCAGCGTCCTCGATCTCTAGGGGATTGAAACTCGGGCTCATACAGGCAACAAACTCCGTTGTATATAATTTAGCAACATTTAATTACATATATATTATAGCATGCTGGCGCAGCGAGTTGTCACAGGCCAACATTCCATACATTGCATATCACAGGAGTTTACATTCAACATAATCAACGAATCAACACAATAACTCTAGCAGCTATCTAAACACATATCTAAGACCCCTTAATACAATAGGGTCTGCTATCAAGTCCCCCTAAGGTAAGCCCTGTTGCTTCCTCGCTGTTCAGTCCCTGTCTGACGTTTCCACACGCGTCGTAATCCGACACGGGTGGCAACTCTCTCCGAGTTTCTCGTGGACCCCGCAATCGGCGGGCCCCATCAGTGTCCACGTGGCTGTGGACACACTGACCGGTCCTTCGAGAAGGCTTTGGATTATTCGGGCCTTTGAGTGACTCGGTTCTTTCCCTTTTGCTGGATTACTCTCCCTTATGTTGGTACCGTCTCTAGGTGAGGCTGTGACAGGAGTCCCCCTCTCCCCCTGCTTTGATGGGTTCTTATATGATAATTAGTTCTGTACTAATTCTGTCACAGGATCACATAAAGTCGGTGTTTGTAGTTTGGTGGATAGTAACTTGGTAACTGACATATATGCATTACCAACTCATGTATTCTCCCATACTCCACTTCAAGATGATTGCTGAAGAGGTTTCTCTCTTCTATGTTCTTAAACATGTTTATCTGACCGAAGTTCCGTGACGTTTCCCAGTTGTTTTTACAACCACGCCCTTCTCAAGTATCCATTATGATACCAAAATATTAAAACTCTGTATAAGAGAGTTCTAACAAGACAAATGTCTTGGCTATTTAAGTACACCTGCAACCTCTTGTTCTGTGTGTATTTCGATACATTTTTACTCCCGTATGTTGTATAATGCTGAATATGTAGCTATGCTGTTGTTCTATCACATCTGACTACGTGTTCCTGTTGGTTTGTTTGTGTCTTGATTGATGTGTTGTTGTTTCTAATAAAGTGACTGTAATTTAATTGTTCGTGTTCAGTTTTAAGTTTTTATAAAGTGTGTGATCAATGTGTGATTTATCTCCAAGCGTCACGAGTTGGGATATCCCTTGTCATGAATTACCCCAATGTGTAATGCATGATCGGGTATTCCAAGCAGTGGTGCTTAGATGTAGTGTATTAACTCCTAAACATGTATTAACAATTAGACAAGTGATACATTTTAACATGAAAGACGCAGACAAATTAAAATGAATACGTTTCGCGTACAATTTGTCCGCTCAGTATATCGCTCTCTCATTTAATTCTTTCACCCTGTCATTTATACACCTTTCATACCAATTAGTACTTTGTTAAAATATATAAATAAAGTTGAGGTAAGTATTATTGCCCTTAGAAAAATGGATTAGGCGATATGTTCCCTTTACGGTAACAAGTACTTCTTGTACGTGTACTCAAAAAATGGTTTATAAATTGCATAGAGAAAAATTGTATAGCAAGACTATTTCACATATGCGTGGAAATATCGGTACTATTATGATGGAAAAAATATAAGTTAGCGGTTGACATATTTTATATACATAATGAAATACATATTTAATACATATTAAGTGATAAATAATTAATTAATTAACTAAATCTAACGATGATGTGTTGTCCTCCTCCTGTTGTCCGTGTGTAGTGCCATCAATGTTAACAGTTAATATACAGTTGTCCTTTCTATGTTGTAATCGACACAGTTCTCTTTCGGCTGTTTGCGAAGTTTTCTAGCAAAAGCGAGTATGCAGTGTTCTTAGTCTTTCCAGATGAATGTCATTTCACTGGTTGAAATCATTTCACAGACATTATATATTGCTCGGATAGTTTTTATCACCTTAGTAATTGGTAATATAGGGTTCTCACAGTGGTAAGTTCGTGGGTGTTGTACGTAACTTATTCACTTGGGCGTTGATATTTCTGTATGAAAGTTCTCTAGTAGATGTAGAGGTACAGTGTTCTATGCAACAGACTAAAATATCACAGCTTATATTTCTTATATGGCGATTAATGTGCCTAGTGTTCGTCTGCTGGTGCATTTACTTGCCGTGATAAAAAATCAGCAATAATGTTATCAGTGCCCTTGATATGGCGGATTTCAAAGTCGAAGTCCTGGAGCAGAAGAGACCATCTTTCCAAACGATGGTTCTTTGGCACCTCTTGCTTAAGTACCAGCAGCGGCGAACTATCGGTTAAGACAACAAAATGCGATCCTAAGAGGAACTTAGATAATCGACGCATGCAAAAGAGTAGACTTAATGCCTCCAACTCAACTGTCGAGTAGTGGATCTCTGCCTTCCTCAGCTTTCGGCTTACGTAGAGTATTGGATGTCGCAAACCCTGATATTCCTGCATCAGGCATCCTCCAATCGCGATAGCACATGCATCTGTGGTCAGAATAAAAGGTATATCTATGTTTGGTAATCTTAATACTGGTGGGTTAGAAAAAATCGATTTCAATTTGCACATTGCATCCTCTAAGCGGATACTCTTACAAAATTTTTCTTGGTGATCTTTTGTCAACATATTAGAAAAAACTGATGTGAGTGCCCAGTTTGGTATAAACTTGGCATAATAGTTTATGAGACCCAATAGACTCCTAACTTGCTTTTTAGTACTTGGAACTTCTAGATTGAGAATTTTGGATACGATTTTCTCATCTGTCAACAGTTTGCCTTCGGAAATCCTATGACCTAAGAAGTCTATCTGTTTATAGCCTATTTCAACCTTGGAAGGTTTGATAGTAAGTCCAAAAAGAAAAATTTGGTTAAAGACTTGTTTGAGTGTAAGTAAGTGAGAAGTCATGTTTGAAGAATGGACACATATATCATCAATATAGGCTTGCACGTCTTTGATGCCGTGCAATAGAAGTCTAGTTAGCCTTACAAAAGTGGCGGGAGCGTTCTTGAGACCAAATGGAAGATATCTCCATTCGTACAGCCCAAGGGGTGTAGCGAATGCTGTTATATGCATCGAAGAGGGGTCTAGTGGCACTTGCCAGTAATCTATAGCTAAATCTACCTTAGAAAATAATGATGATCGAGACATATTCAAGATGAGGTCTTCATAGCTGTTCATTGGCTCAGCATCTGTCGTGGTTACAGTATTTAATTTTCTATAATCTATGCACAAACGAATGGTTTGGTCCTTCTTTTTCACCAGGACAATTGGTGAAGAATACTGGGACACAGATTTCTGTATTATCCTATTTTTCTCCAAGTCTAACATTTCTTTATCTAAATTTGCTCTATAGTGTAAAGGAATTGAATATGGTCTACATTTGATCGGTGTCAGATCTGTCAACACAATTGAATGTGTTATTTTGTCAGTCCGTCCAGGTTTGTTTGAGAAGATAGTTCTATAGTCGTTCAGAAGAGACAAAATGTCCTGTCGCTGTTGTTGTGTCACAGTGTCAGAGATTTGTATGTCATTCATAGTACTGTCGTCGTTCATAGTTGGTACTGGAATTTCCGTATTGTCTACGTCCGTCTGATTTATTACTGACGCTACTGTTTGCAAATTGTCTTCAATGTCATTGTCGTCGTTGTCAAGACTAATAGTTGTCAATGTGTCGTTAACGTTATCGTATTTGTCGTTATCCCATATTGTCGGTACTGTGAATATGTTTTCGTCATCTTCGTTGTTACAAGAATGAGTTGTAAACGATGCTTCGTTTGTCGTAGTGTCATTCAGTCGGGTAGTTGTCATTTCGTTTCTGTTGTCATTCTTGTCAGTCTGGTTATTGTCATCTGTTATCTGCGTCTGCTCTTTCATGTCACTGTCATTTCTAGAATAGTATGGTTTTAACATATTTACATGGAATATTTTCAACTTTCCATTTACAGAAATTTCATAATCAACTTCCGAAATCTTTCTCACAACTTTAAATGGTCCCTGCCAAGAGGTTGATAGTAAATCTCTCTTGTCAGGTAATAATAGTAAAATATCTTGATTTGGTTGTAATACAATCGTTTTCGCACCTTTGTTGGCGTACTGCCTGTACCTAAAACCTTTCTCCTGTAATGATGTTCTGGCCAGTATACAGGATCTTATGATTTTGTCTCTGGTGTCAGTGACCGAATCATAGGTGGAAACTGGTAATTGGGTGTTTACAGGTTGTGATATTATATCTTTGTAAATAGAGAGAGGTCCTCTTGGGTTCGCTCCATATATCAATTCGAACGGAGTGAACCCTGTGCTTGATTGTGGGACTTCTCTGTATGCGAACAGCACCGTTGGGAGAAGTACATCCCAATCGGCTGGATTTTCAGCTGTCACTTTGGATAACATATGTTTTAGGTCCCCATTCAATTTTTCGCAAATTCCGTTCGCAGACGGTCGAAAGGGACTTGTAAAACATTGTTTTATGCCTAGTAACTTAGTTACCGATTGGGTGGCATTAGATATGAACTGCGTTCCTCTATCTGATATTATTTTCTCCGGGAAGCCAAAACGGGATAATATCTGTAACAATACGTCCGTCACATCCTTAGAGGAGATAGATTTTAATGGAATCATTTCTGCCCATCTCGTACACCAATCAACAAGTGTAAAAATATATCTATTTCCTTTGTTTGAGATGTGATTCAAAGGACCTACTAAATCAACTGCCACAATTTGAAATGGCCTCGAGGCAATTGTGGTTGATTGAATTTCTGCCGTAGGGTTTTTACCCTTTTTGATTAATTTCTAACAGGTATCGCATGATTTACAGTGGGTTTTTATGTCACGGCAAAACTTAGGCCAATAAAATTGGCTCAGGACTCTGGCCCTGGTTTTTTCATAACCCATATGACCTCCAAAAGGTGAGTCATGGGCTATATGTAGTACTTTTTCACGATGTGACTGAGGTAGAACCACTTGCTGTATCGTGGTTTGATCTCTGGTATATAATCTAGTTAGAACATTATTATTTAATTTAAATGTCCAAGAAGCGTTTTTCGTTACTTTTGGCTTTAATCCTACTAGCCGAAAATATGATGAAAGTGTTGGATCTGCTTTTTGTTCTTCTATCAACTTGGTGGTGGTAATACTAGGTGAAATAATTTGTAGTGCTTCCTGAAGTTGGTCAGTGTGGGTTTTGTGTGTCGTTTGTCTTGTTACTATATTCGTGTGTTGTGTGTGTTGTTGCACATTTACAGGCTGAGTACTTTGTGAATCGATGGCGTCCTCAGTTCGAGGTGTTAATTTGATGGTAGCATTGAAAGATTCAACCGCCCCTGTGTTCTGCACCTCTGTGAATCCATTTTGAATCACGTCATTAGTTGTCTCCCTTGTGCTTTTGGCAGTTTGAGACAAGCATGCGTGGGTTGTTACTTTGGAATCACTGTTTGGATTTTGGATACAGTTTTTCTGTTCCCATTCTCTGATTTCCTCTTCAGAGCAAGATCTTATGTTGGGAAGATTCCCCAGGATGATATCCGCAGCAGGACTTTCAAGTACTGCACATAGCACTTGTCCTGATATAAAAGGTGTCCGAATTTCGGCAAATGCTAGGGGGTATCTTTCAATCGTGCCTGCGAATGTGCGACACGTTACGTATTTGTGTGTGTAGTCTTTGTCGTTAACTAATGTTCTCTTAACCCCACAGAGTGTCGCCCCGGAATCTCGTATTAATGTACACTGTTTGTTGTTAACAAAACCTGTTAAGTACTTTAACTTGCCTGTTGGTGATAAGGCTGCGTTGGCCATTTCGTTAGAAATTGGTATTGTGTGGCCACATAACAAGGTTGTATCAAGCTGAAATTTCCTACAGGTGTTACATTTGTTATTAGCGATAGTATCAATAACTTCTACTGCATTGCCTGACTCACTCGCACTTTCATTCTGGATGTCACATTCGTTCTGTTGGTCAATTTCGTCTTCTGAGGTGGTGTCTATCAATGCGGCATTGGCCTGCTTCATCATCTTTCTACCATTACAGGCTGAAGAAAAATGGCCATAGCTCGCGCAAAAATAACATTTAACAGCTCTCTGATATGCATTTCTCTTATTCATTTGTTTTTCCACTACCTTTTGGAGATGGTGTGCATAGTTTGGTGATTTGTCACACATCGCAAACTGTTCGTGCATCAGATGACAATACTGGCACATGACTGGTTTTGTGAATTTAGATCGTTGTTTAAACCTGTTTTCATTTGGTTTGGAGTATTTTGTGTTTGTAACTGCTGCTGTTTCATTTTGGCTCATGTTTAGCTGAAAAATATCGCGGTTTGCTGTAAAAAATGCGCTCCCTTTACTTTCTATTTCTTGGATAGTTTTACAATCCATTTGTCTCAAAAATTTAGAAAAAGGTGTTGGGATAGTGCTAATAATTTTGTCTATTATAATCAGCTCTTTCAATTTATCATGGTTGTTATTTGTCTTCGCTGAGTTTATCCATTTTGTACAAATATCTTGAACTGTAGACACGTAGTCTATGAAGGTTTGGTTAGGTGATGGTGCTAATTTTGCGAACTGTTGTTGATATCCTGCGGTGTCTAAAGAAAAGTGTTGGAGTATTCTCTGTTTTAAATAATCATAATCTTTCCTCATGTCTTGCGGAACTGTCTCTATCACTTTTAAGGGCTCTAAAGCTAAATTTCTCATCAAAATAAATGACCAGTCGATTTTTGCGACCTTATGGTGAGTCATCAAGCACTCAAAGTTTTCTAAGTATGCGCTGATAGAATCTCCTGAACAAAATGCTTTGACAAGGCCTTTATATTTGTTGTATTTTTGTTCCTCTTCTTTACTTCTAAGTTTGTTCACTGACATTTCTAGGTTGGAATCAATTTCCATTTGTTTTAGTTTTATCTGTGTCTCTGCATTTAATTGGGCTTGCTTGGTCGCAGCCTCGAGCTCCATTTTCTTCTCTTGAGCCTGCAGTTGCATTTTCTTTTCTTCAGCTTCCATTAGCATCTTCTTTTCTTGAGCTTGCAGTTGCATTTTCTTTTCGTCAGCTTCCATTACCATCTTCTTTTCTTCTCTTTCCGCTTGCCTCTTTTTATCTTCTCTTTCCATTGCTCTTTCTTCTCGTGCAATATTTTCTGCATGTGTCTTTTGTGCCCATTCTGAAAGTTTTTCTTCTTTATATCCTAACTTGATACCTGCTTCAATGCACTGTTCTAATGTTGACATGTTGCAATTTAGTTATTATTTACTTTCTTGAAATTAAATCCCTTTGAAAATAATTTGGGTGTACCAAAAATTGGTTATTTCCCTTAATGTCTACTATTAAATTTACTTGCTTACAAGATTAGCATATGCATACAAATCAAAAGAAAAATGTTACATCAATGAATGAGGATGAGGAGCACCGCTTAGGGTTGTAATGAGCATGAAATGAAACTCATCTTATTTTCCCTGAGCTCTCGATTGTAGTCTCGTTTCCTCGCCACAGCTGGAGTACAGGTTACACAGATACGATAATTCGCGGAACAATCTGCTGTTGGAATCAAAACAAATTAGTAACTGTCATAGTAGATGTCACAGTCATGTCAAAATTCATAAACATTGTTTGAAATATTTGAAATAGAGGGACTATAATAGCTTATTTACAGATAGCTGCAAAGTTTCTAACTGTCTAATGTGTTAAAGTTGATATCTTTTTAATTTTACTCGGCAACCCCAAAATAGCTGTTCTGAAACGTAAAGCTTTTGATTGCCAAAACCGGCGATTGCCCCCAAATAGCCTGTCAGCGTCCTCGATCTCTAGGGGATTGAAACTCGGGCTCATACAGGCAACAAACTCCGTTGTATACAATTCAGCAGCATTTAATTACATATATATTATAGCACGCTGGCGCAGCGAGTTTTCACAGGCCAGCATTCAATACATTGCATATCACAGGAGTTTACATTCAACGTAATCAACACAATAACTCTAGCAGCTATCTAAACACATATCTAAGACCCCTTAATACAATAGGGTCTGCTATCAAGTCCCCCTAAGGTAAGCCCTGTTGCTTCCTCGCTGTTCAGTCCCTGTCTGACGTTTCCACACGCGTCGTAATCCGACACGGGTGGCAACTCTCTCCGAGTTTCTCGTGGACCCCGCAATTGGCATCAGTGTCCATGTGGCTGTGGACACACTGACCGGTCCTTCGAGAAGGCTTTGGATTATTCGGGCCTTCGAGTGACTCGGTTCTTTCTCTTTGCTGGATTACTCTCCCTTATGTTGGTACCGCCTTTAGGTGAGGCTGTGACACATAAGTTACTCTTCTTTTATGAAATGCAGCTTTTGCTTGCCTTATTCTGCTCTTAATCTCTGTTGGGCATCTTCCGTGTGAGATCATGCGAAATAGGGTCACTAATTTCAAATTCCTCCTTTCCAGGGAAATGTTTGGTATTCGATTTACCAGAAAGCCGCGATTACTTTATAGCAGTGGTTCTCAACCGGTGGGGTATTCCCCCCCCCCCCCCCCCTTTAGGGTTTGTTTCCAGGGGGGAATTAAGATTATTTCAAGACAAGAACCGATTACTTGATATTGTTTTTCCCTTCATACTTTACGGTTCTGTACGTCTCACCCTTCTAAAATTCATTTTATAAAGTAAGTAGACCCACAAATCACGTTTTATGTGGACGTCAAGACTTGTTTTAGTATGTGCTATTCAATTTAGCTTCCATTATTACGTATACTGTGTTTTAAAGAAAAGGGGGTGGGGATTTTTAGGTAGGAAATACGAAAGGGGGGAATGACGTTCTGAAAATATGGTGAAGGGGGCACGGGCCAATTTTTTAGGTAGGAAATACAAAAGGGGGGGGGGTGGGGTGACGTTCTGAAAATATGGTGAAGGGGGGCACGGGCCAAAAAAGGTTGAGAACCACTGCTTTATAGCTAGTGTTCGCCTGCTCATCTGCTGATTCAAGGTCAGCGGTGTAACCACTGAGTTGGTTCAGTCATTTGAAACAGACAACTAACGTGTTCAGGGAGATAAAGCTTTCTGCATGATACTCACATCATCAATCGAGTGCCGTTTGGTCTAAAAAGTATGGAGCTCTTCTTGCCCCCAATATCATATTTCTGAACGCGCTCTACGGCGCGCCTAATCATCCATCGAGTGCTGTTTGATCAGACAAGTATGGAAATTTTCATACCTCCAATATCATATTTCTGAATGCGCTCTACCGTGCGCCTAATCTGCTTCTATCTATTTTTTTATTTTTTTTTTTGCTTTTATTTTTCTGGATCTGCTGGAAACCTAAATACATTAAATGTCACTTCATTTCCTTTTTTATTTTTAAATTTTAGTTTTACATATCAACACAATTAATGTGCTTGTTATTTTATTGTCCTTTGTGTCTTTGTCTTATTTGTTTGTTTGTTTCCTGAAGAAAACCTGCCTTCGCAGCATGTTAAAGTTTTGCTGATAGTATTCTTGTAAAGCTGGATGCCTACGCTCCTTGCTTGTAATATTATTCATTGTTGTCTCGCAGCTTTGTTTGTTATGTATATCCACAGCCTTCCGCCTCGCGTACTGTCAGTCACTTCTGATATCTATGTTCCCCCGTGCCATGATGTCAAATCATCCAACAACTTTTCTATATTCCCCCGTGCCCTGATGTCAAACCATCCAACAACTTTTCTATGTTCCCCTGTGCCATGATGTCAAACCACCCAACAACTTTTCTATATTCCCCCGTGCCCTGATGTCAAACCATCCAACAACTTTTCTATGTTCCCCTGTGCCATGATGTCAAACCACCCAACAACTTTTCTATGTTCCCCCGCGCCATGATGTCAAACCATCCAACTTTTCTCTCGATCTCCGCCCGCCTCTCTGCCCCGCCAGTTTTCTCGTTGCCAAGATACCACACGGCATGGACTATAGAACAATCTGAAAGGTTTCGTGTGTTTATCGCCGGCACACAACAATGACATATGCTGCTGATCCTTTATATTCTTTCCTGATTTATCGAGACGGTTGTCTTATTCTAGGGTGATCATCATCATCATCATCATCATCATCATCATCATCATCATCATCATCATCATCATCATCATCATATCATCATCATCATCATCATCATCATCATCATCATCATCATCTTCATCATCATCATGTGGTTATACAACACAATAAGTTATGCTAAATCATGTCACTCAGCTGTACCTCATTATCATCATTTTCCCTGCCAACCGCCGCAGGCGTTCATGCGTCTCAACAGTTCTCAGCTCCAAGTGTCTGCATCAGTTTTAGTTAGATATTCCTCCATGCCCCTATACCACTCCATCCAGCATCATTTCTCTCGGCCTCCCGCTACCTCTTCTACGGCTGATCTGTCAAGTCGTTACGATATTCTCCGATCCTTCTCTTTTCCTTACCTGATCATAGAACGCGACTTGTCTTTTCTTGTATTTATATATAATGTTCTATATTCTTTAGCCTTGTTCAGACAACAGTTGTTAGTTACTCACTCTGGCAGTCTAAGGTATCCGTAAGATATGTCTCAGAAACTACATCTTCGTCGCCTACAAATCCTTCCTAATTTGTTCGTTCCCGGTTCCATCATTTACTGTCATACAGCAGGACTGATACTATAAAACATGCCAGTCTTCTCCTTTAAACATTCAATGATACTGACCTGTTACATTAGACATTTTTTATTTTCTGAAATGCAGCTTTTGCATGGCCTAATCTACAGCTACCCACTATTCTTTGAAAATGTCTTTAGCTCTGTGTAAGTCTGAGTGCCACTAAATGCCCTTGCAATATTCTGCGAAGTTGTTTCTGGCAAGTACAATTTTCTTTCGTCTATAATAGTAAATTTCCCTGCAGTACAGTGTGAGCTAGTCAAGATAACTTACTTTTTGTATAGTTGCGGATACTTGTTTATTTTCCTCATGTCTTAACAAATGTTTTATTTTATCTCTTTTCTATCTTGATCCCTCCTTGCATTTTGCGATAATGTCAACATCTCAAGATCTTCCAAGTTCTTTTCATTTCTTTTATTAACAATCCATGTTTCAGAGCTGTATAGAGCTACAGACCAGCTACACAGGGTCATACTAATGGGGGAAAATATTATGTAACAACTAGGGATTAAACTCTACAGCGGCGCGGTGCTACTTCGGTAAAACTGCGAGTTGGGTTTTGTAAAGCTTTACATTATTTTTTAAAATTGATTTATGAGTGCACTAACCGTTACAGTGTTACACTTACATTTATCCTATATTGTTGGGTGTTAGAAGAAAAAAATATTTAAGGAACAAACACAAAAATCAACAACACATTACGAAATGCGAGCAGCAAACGGTTTTTGCTCAAATCTCTCGTGTGACTAGCCCTTCTGCTGTAATGAACGGCAGCGAAATTAAGGACGATAATTCACTAGTGACGGGGATTGCCAGATCTTGGAACTACGCTTGAGAGGATTAGAGTTAGTTTGTTCCACGCGCAGAATTGAGCCGATCCAGACAGACGGGAGTTAATAGGATATCACATTCTGCCTTCCTAATAATGCAATATAGTGGGGATGGGGGAATACTTGTCTGGAGTTTTGCTGTAAATTTTAAGTTGACATTTGCACAAACTGGCAAGATTCCAGAATCAATGGCAGACACGAAGTGTGATAGTCCTGTATATAGACATACGTTCTTTAAGTGTGTGTGTGTATGTGTGTGTATGTATGTATGGAAGGATAAATGTATGCATGCATGAATGCATGCGATGGATGGATGGATGGATCGATCGATCGATCGATCGATCGATCAATGGATGGATCGATGGATCGATGGATGGATGGATGGATGGACGGGCAGACAGACAGACAGACTGACGGACGGACGGACAGACGGACGGATAGATGGATGGATGGATGGATGGATGGACAGACGGATAGATGGATGGATGAAAGAACAGACTTACCGACTGACAAACATACTCATTTATTGACTGATTGATTGATTGATTGATTGAAGACGAGAGGGGAGAGAAAGAAGATGCAGAACTAGTAGTAGTGTCATGGTGGTGGTGGTAGTAGTAGTAGTAGTAGTAGTAGTAGTAGTAGTAGTAGTAGTAGTAGTAGTAGTAGTGGTGGTGGTGGTGGTGGTGGTGGTGGTGGTGGTGGTGGTGGTGGTGGAGTTGGTAGTAGTAGTAGTAGTAGTAGTAGTAGAAGAAGAGGTAGTAGTGGTAGTAGTATAAGTAGCAGCAGTAGTAGTAGTAGTAGTAGTAGTAGTAGTAGTAGTAGTAGTAGTAGTAGTAGTAGTAGTAGCAGCAGTAGCAGTAGTAGTAGTAGTAGTAGGAGGAGGAGAAGGAGGAGGAGGAAGAGGAGGTGGTGGAAGACGAGGAGTAACAGCATTTACAGCAGTAGTAGTAGTAGCAGTGGCAGCGGTTGCAGTAGTTATAGGAGCAGCAGCAGCATGATCACGTGATGATATGAAGTGTTATACATCAGCTACACGTTGCTAACATATCTTATTAATTTCTCTATAGACTGACTGGGAAGGGGGAGTGGCCAGGAGTGTTCCAATAGAAAAACTATGCTGTTAAAAATGTTTATAAGGTGCCTGGCGTGAAGGCACTAAGACGTGTAATAATCTCTCTCTCTCTCTCTCTCTCTCTCTCTCTCTCTCTCTCTCTCTCTCTCTCTCTCCTCCCTCTCCCCCCCCCCCCCCCCCCCCCCATTACCCGATATCATTAATTTTGGAGTTGGGGAAGCACTTCCCCTCATAGTTGTGCAAGGTTCTACAATAATTGTTTCCTGCTGGCAAATTCAGGTAGTGGGATTGGGCTCCTATCATCACTTTCCTGCGGTGACACGAGAAAGGGACTGGAGATTAGCAGACCCGCATGACACTAAGATTGGGTCGTGGAGTCTGTTGTAATCATGGGCAGATTTGTGGGCCCGCGGACTCATGTGTGCGATTAACGGACAACAATCACTAAGTAGAATCATACGATGCGTGGGAGAATGTTGGCATATGTCTGATATGACGCTCAAGACAGGATTATGTGTTGGTAATAAGTGACATTTCTTTCTGTTCTGAGACAACATGATAATTTATCTCTTGTTCTTAATATTCATTCTCTCTCTCTCTCTCTCTCTCTCTCTCTCTCTCTCTCTCTCTCTCTCTCTCTCTCTCTCTCTCTCTCTCTCTCTCTCTCTCTTCAAGCCCCTCTCACTGTCTCTCGCACTCGCGCTCTCAAATCGTTGTTTCGCTTACATTACTAATTACCTACGCACTTCCTTATTTATATATTTCACCTACACACTTCCTTACGCATATACTTCATCTACACACTTTATTATCTATACAACCATTACTTGGCTATCTTACGAGCTAACTAGCTAGTTAACTAACCAGCTAACTAACTAACTACCTCACTAACTAACTAGCTAGCTAACTAACTAACTAACTTGGTAACTAACTAACTACCTAACTACCTAACTAACTAAATAACTAACTAGCTAGCTAGCTAGCTAACCACCTAACTAACTACATAACAAACTACCTAGCTAACTAACTAACTACATTATTACCTAAGTAACTACCTAACTAACCAGCTATCTAACTAATTAGCTAACTAGCTAGCTAACTAACTAACTAGCTAGCTAACTAACTAATAACTAATTAACTACCTAAATAACTAGCTACCTAACTAATTAACTAATTAACTACAAAACTAACCACCTAAATAACTAACTACCTAACTAACTAACTACTTACCTAACTACCTATCTATGCAATTACACAACTAAATAACTAACTAACTACCTAATTAGCTAGGTAACTAACTAACCACCTACCTAACTAACTAGCTAGCTAACTAACTAACTATTAAACTAACTTGGTCCCAACTTTTAATTGTTTAACAACAAATGGACATAAAGTAAACAGAAAGGTTCATTTACCGTTGTCCTCGTTGCCTAATCCTTGGCATTTCATTATTTAACTTTGCCTTGCTTTACAATTTCTAATTTTGATCTTGTGACCATTGCAAATGTAGTACATCATTAATTGTTTCTTGTTCCAACATTTCGTTACTTTTGAATTGCCCACAATATTTTTATTACTTCTCTAAATCATTACTCTCACTGAAAAGGATATTGACCAAAACACTGTGTTAATTTGATTTAATCTGCACAAACAAAGAAATGTTTATAAGTAGACATTAATGCGATTTGATAAATTAATACAGAGGTGCTGTAAAATTTATGAATATATAGATACCTTCAGACGTATAAATATACTAAATATAAACTTTTTATATTTATTTATAGGTGCTGGGGATGGAGGCGGAGCGCTTATGGGAATGTCCCGAGTGCTGTGATGTCGGTTCCTAAATCAATCAATCAATCAATCATATACTAAATATAAACCATTTATAAATGCACTCCGATGAAAGCACGTAAGCGGGCGCGTGGGTGTAACCGTTAGGACATGACGCTGATAATGGCATAAGCGCTGTCAGACCAGGGTTCGATGCCAGCTCTCGTTGTTCCCTGCGAGAGGGAAAGACTGGCCAATTATTCCTCCATGCATAAAATATGTGATGATAGACTACACGTCCCCACAGCAGGTTCTAGCTGCATCATGTGGTTTGGCGGTGATAAGCATGTTTGTAAGTACACGTAGATCTAACCAAATGTTCAAAAAAACATAAAAATACTCGGTTTATAAACACAAAAAGATGCAGGCGGATATGTCATACAATATTATTTACGACATGGGCAGAAGGAAATAATCCTATTTTTATAGCTGTCGTCGAAATAACGTTTAAAGAAAAAAAAATGGTTTTTCAATTATAGTGTTGAAATATGTGAAATAGGCTAGCTGCTACAGACAAGACGATTATTGTGAAACCCGAGGGGTTCAACAATTGCCGGGAGAACCGGATACAAGGGAAGAGAAGCAGGATGTCAGTTGTTGATAGGTGAATTATCTGTCCTTGTTTAACCCGCGCGTCCTGGCAGTGTTTTTCTAATGGTTTCTTTTTATTGTAATCTATCTATCTATCTATCTATCTATCTATCTATCTATCTATCTATCTATCTATCTATCTATCTATCTAGCTAGCTAGCTATCTATCTATCTATCTATCTATCTATCTGTTTCAACCGATCTGTCTGTCTCTCTTTTCTCTCAGCCTGTCTCCCCCCTCTCTCTCTCTGTCTCTCTCTCTCTCTCTGTCTCTCTCTGACTCTCTCTCTCTCTCTATCTGTCTCTCTCTCATTATGTAATAGCCCGACGGAAAATGTGGACCCACCATTAAGACCCAATCCCACCAGAACAGGTCTACATTACACAAAGGTGGAAACACTTACTCTAGTGAAGCCTGATGCCACATTCCAGCATATGCCGTCTCCACATCAAAGGTTAACTGCGATGGATCTCCAACACAGATTTGTCTCTCGCCCTTGTTGTAAACTCTCTTTTCATCCATCTCTCGATGTTATCTACCACAGCATATCTGTGTACGCCTCCTGATATATTATAGTCTGCTGGGCTCTTCTCTCAAGTTTATGTCATCGGACATGACATAATGAGGTTTCAGTGACGTCCAGCATGACCCAGCCGCTTTCCCTATTGTGTCCTGAACACGCCTCCACAGTGAGCCACAAACTCTGCGGTTTCCCTTTAAGTATTCTTTAGCTTCGTTCGTCGTCTCATTCGCTGCTATACCAGGGATGGAGAAGTTGTTGAACTTCCTGTCTAGCGCTCCGAAGGTTGTGGATTTTTTTCTCTGGCTTACTGCTACAGGGATCAGCAAGCTCACCGGTGCTCTTTAATGTGTATACGAGCAAGATTGCAAACCTAGAAGCACCAGGGGTTGGAAGGATACTAACATTTGCAGATGATATTCTTGCATATAGGCAGGGGAGAGATAGGGAGCAAACAGCCCAGGAGCTACATGCAACAGTAGACAATGTGATTGACTGGTGCACTGAAATGAGTGCTGTCATTCACCCAGAAAAGGCAGCTGTTTTGTGGTGCTCTCTGGACAACAGGATTGTGAGAGCTGATGTCCCAAGCATCGCGATAGATGGTAGAAATGTCAGCAGAGAGAACAAACTGAAGTATCTTGGGATCACATTTGACAGGAGCCTATCCTTCAAGGACCATGTGGAGACGGTTGTGACAAGGTCTCAAAAGGGACTCAATGCACTTAAAACTATGACTGCAATGGACACAGAGCATAAAATGCTTTTCACACTATACCAGCACTTGATCCTCTCAGTGATTGAATATGGACTAGGACTGCTCACTGTCTCAAAGAGTCAGCTGGTGAAATTAGAGCGCATACAGAACGAAGCGATGCGAGTCATTCTGGGATGCACCAGAGACACCCCAGTTGTGTGTATGCGTTACATCCTTGGTTTGCCGTCTGTTGCAGGTAGGCTCAAGGTGATGCAGGCGAAGGCATACCTCAGAGTAACTGCAGACACAGATCACCCGTTGCATGAGGCGCTGGACGCCGTTAAAGGTCAGCGACTGATAAGAGGGAAATCATGGATGGCTCAGGCGGAGGATACAATCAGGCAGGTGTGCCTCTTGGAGAACATTAGGAGAGGAGAAGAGTGGGTCAGAGTGTCAGCGGAACAGTCAGACTTGTGCAGAGTTATAATCACATTGGCCCGGGAGTGCAGGGAATGGCCAGCAGGGGCTACGGAATTGGAAATCCAGCAACTAATTCAGGATAATGCTCGCTCAGGTGATGTGATTATCTACACAGATGGGTCGGTGTTGAGAGGTAGGAGAAGTGCCTGGGGGTTCTTTGCAAAAGCCAATGGTCGACGTTTGGTGCGGGAGAGCCTGGCATATGATACCACAACATCTAGCTTAAGAATGGAGGTGGAGGCGGTCAGTGCAGCTGTCCTCTGGATGGAGAATACGATATACACACACATCGTGATTGTAACTGACTCAGAAAGCATGCTGAGGATGGTGAGAACAGGCAAGCTTCGTGCAGAGTGGCTTGCTTCGCTTCGGAAGTCACGGGTGACAAGCATCGTCTGGATCTTTTCTCCTGGGCATGCCGGTGTACTGGGGAATGAACAAGCGGACAGATTGGCTGGCTCGGCAAAACATGGAGTATTGATGCATGTCAAAGCAGATGTGGTTGCGACCTTGTGGGAGCATGTGTACACCTCGGAGGAGCAAATGGATCACCATGGTCTGGCAAGAATGCGACAGCGAGGCGTGACGAGAGAATCTGGCCGACGCTCGGTGCTCAGAGGAAAGGCGAGACGGACATATAATCAAATTGCTACTGGTACTATTAGTGTTGGAACTCTTCGCTGGCTGCTGAGGATGGGGACGGAGCGCTTATGGGAATGTCCCGAATGCTGTGATGTCGGTTCCTAAATCAATCAATCAATCAATCAATCAATCCTTCCATAAAACCATACTGTTCTTCACTAATTTCCATTTGTATTTTCTGTCTTGTTGTTCTCGTTATAATTCTGAGTAGAAGCTTGGTGGCATGGTTTATGAGGTTAAATGTTCGAAAATCTTGGCATTCAATTGCTCCTGGTCTGTTTGGTACTGCTATAAATACAGATTTCAATATATCGCTCGGTAAATATCCACTGTTGTAAATATCATTCAGCATTTTGGTTAATATATCTACCCCAAATTCTCCTAATACTTCTAATTCTTCTACTGTGATTTCATCTGGCCCAGCTGTTTTTTCCTTTCTTCATATGTTTCATAGCGTCAGCGACTTCTTCTTTTAGAATAGGTGGGCCTTCTAAGTTACTTTCTTCTGTTAATTCTTCCCTTTCTTCATTATATAATTTTATTATATATTTATTCCACCTCTTCAATATAGCACCTTCCTCCAATAATATCTTTCCTGTTTTTTTTTAATTATTATTTCAAACTCCCTGTATGTATTCTTATTTTTCTTCCTGTGAGCTCACTGATTTGTCTATGCATACTTTTTTTTAAATCTTATTTTTAGCATTAAGATTTCTTTATTCATCCATTTTTTCTTAGCTTTTTGGCTTCTGTCCGGTAATATTTCTGTGCTAGTTTGATGAATGGAGTCCCTTAACATTTCCCATTGTTCATTTATATTTTGTATATGTAATATAAATAGGAATTTGTAAATTTGATAATCTAAACCAAGTTATTATGGAGTCTCACGAGGGAACGGAACCCATAGGAATGAAGACCCGCTATCATAACATAACATCGCTCCAAAGACACGTAATATAAAGTATGGTGGTATCGGAGGGGGATAATTAAACACCACACACAGAATGAGGGCATCTTCATCCTCCCCGGACACTAACAAATTTCAAACAATGTCGGCAGCATAATCCCCCACGGGCGGGTAATCATCCCGCCACAAAGTAGGGAGGCCGGTCTTAACAGGATTGGTGGCAACATTTCAGAGTCCGTTTTTTAGAGGTATTTCCCCAGAGAAATTGGATTAAAATGATAAGGAGATATGTGAGGGTGATTTAACGAATGTGTCATACAACAGTTTTCAATGTAGGGGTGTTGGATTCCATATGTCATTGCGTAGAAACATACAGGCAAACACAGGTTCCAGACAATGTTTAGAATGATCTGGGAATTGTCTAGGAAAGAAAAATGCAGTTGTAGGGAACTGGTCACCTAAACTCGCTATGCTCTTGACTTATACTTCACACCCCAGCGCTATGTCTGCTATGCGACAACCTTTCAAGCCATAAGCTCTATTGGATATATGGTCCCACATTATTATCTTCTTTGGCCAACCAATTCAAACTTTGTTCTGCAGTTAAATATGCGACATAAGGTGTTCGGTAATTGGGCATTTATAACAGCCGCCTAGTACATATGAACTAATGCAAACAATATTTTACACGTAGATTTATAAAGAACTTACATGGAAATCACCAGGATGTTATAACATCAATGCAGAGTAGAGTTTATTACGGCTGATGGAGAATAAAGTGAGAATGCATGTCAAGTGTTATGTCAAAAGATATAGAAACCGGAATACGGAACGAATGAGTACAATAGATCCCTATACCAAAAAGAGTCAAATGAAATTATGAAACCGTAAAGAAGTGAACAAACAGATCTAATCAACAAGAACCCAGTATTGAGGAAGACTGGTTATTAAGACAAATATACCGAGGAAAATTGAATGTTTTGGCATGTGAGAAGGCATGGATGTCAGGACAAGATAACTATGGAAGGATGTGCACTGGGGAAGACTAGAAGAGGAAGACCCGAACGTGTATAGATTACAGATGTGACAGTGGGTTTGCACATGGCGGCAACAGACACGGGACGACTGGATTATGACAGAGGGTTTACACAGGGCGGCAACAGACACGGGACGACTGGATTATGACAGAGGGTTTACAGATGGCGGCAACAGACACGGGACGACTGGATTATGACAGAGGGTTTACAGATGGCGGCAACAGACACGGGACGACTGGATTATGACAGAGGGTTTACAGATGGCGACAACAGACACGGGACGACTGGATTATGACAGAGGGTTTACAGATGGCGGCAACAGACACGGGACGACTGGATTATGACAGAGGGTTTACAGATGGCGACAACAGACACGGGACGACTGGATTATGACAGAGGGTTTACAGATGGCGGCAACAGACACGGGACGACTGGATTATGACAGAGGGTTTACAGATGGCGACAACAGACACGGGACGACTGGATTATGACAGAGGGTTTACAGATGGCGGCAACAGACACGGGACGACTGGATTATGACAGAGGGTTTACAGATGGCGGCAACAGACACGGGACGACTGGATTATGACAGAGGGTTTACAGATGGCGGCAACAGACACGAGACGACTGGATTATGACAGAGGGTTTACAGATGGCGGCAACAGACACGGGACGACTGGATTATGACAGAGGGTTTACAGATGGCGACAACAGACACGGGACGACTGGATTATGACAGAGGGTTTACAGATGGCGGCAACAGACACAGGACGACTGGATAATGACAGAGGGTGTACAGATGGCTGCAACAGGCACGGGACGACTGGATTATGACACAGAGCGATTTCCAAACCGAATAGGGCGTGGGCCGCCTCTGTGGCGAAGGCGTTACGGGTGCAATTCGTAATCCCTGTCAGAGTCCGACAGGGGACAGCGATGCAGGGACATCGTTACGACCGCCAGGCGACTTAGCTCCCAGCAAGGGATGCAACAACTTTGTTGGGCCGCCAGGCAAATAGGAGTTACCGGCCTGCGAGATCGCTGGCTGACCAGCGGTCAGGCCGCCAACGCAAAACGCACGCCTGCCACGTGACGCCACGTCAGGCAGGAGGCAAGTTGCGAACCAGGTCCAGACAGCTCTGGGACACGGAACATGACGGACGTGTGATTGAGAGAAAGGAGTTGTATGGTTTCTGTATTGAAAAGCGAGTGTCTGGACATCTTGCGAGTCAGACTTGTGAACTGTATTGTGGATGTAAGTTGTAAAGTATCCATTATATATATTTGTGATCATCGTTCTGTATTTGATATGTTAATAAATCCATCGAACGATGTGTCGTTGAGTCTTACGTCAAATCACGTTGTATTTGTACTGTCTCACACTTGTTAGGAAAGCGAGCCAAGTTTAAGACCCTGACATGTGTGAATGTGGGGGCTCGTCCCACTTTAATTTACTTATATTTGAACGTGAATAGCTCGTCCTTGTTGAACGTGAAGGTCTCGTCCAGCTTTAATTTAGTTAGATTTAAACCTAAATGTGATCATGGAAGGCTCATTTTGATTGTTACTACATTATTTAAACAATGTGTAAGACCATTTGTAAACGTACAATGCATACATTTTGTTTGATTCTGTAAGCGTGTAAAACATTTGTGATTTGTGAAACTTGTCACCGTTTTGACCTTGTCGAAATTGTGATCTTGTCGCCATTTTGACCTTGTCGCCATCTTGTAAACTTGATGTCCATGTCCTTACTGAATGTCATCTTGATGTAAGTGATGTGTCATCAATGTTGTAGAGTGTTAAGATACTTGTAGATTGTCTTTGTAAATTGAGTTTGTGGAACGCGAAAAGTGTTTGGAAAGAAAGTAACGTGTATTGTAAAAAAACTGTTGACGGACAAACTTACGACATACAACTACACTCAACGCCATACAAACCTAATCAACACTTAGTGACAAGCAGGCACACACCAACAAATAGACGCTAATTTATCTTCTTCCAAAATAAAAGCAGGTTTTTCCGTACCATCCGAAACCTTGCCGTAGAGGTCATTTGTAGTCTGAAGTAGCGACCCTACAGTTCCTAGCCCGATTTCCAACCGTTCTTCACCGCATCCAGGGCACTTGAGTATACTTTTCCTTTTCGTATACTTTAAAAATGCATTTTTAGGCACATATCGTCCATATAAACAGATTGTAACTTGTTGATTACTAACCACTTATAACATATTGTGTGTGGCTGGTATTTCATTGACATTTTTCCATCATGTCTTCATTATTTGATTTAATTGATATGGGGATAAAATTACAATTACATGGTGATGAACTCACTAAGTGGAGTGAGGAGAAATACGCTGAATACCTACTAGTTCAGGAGAAAGCTACAGAACGCGAAGAAAGAGCAGCTGAAAGAGCTCTTAAACAGGCAGAAGCAGAAAGAACTGCAAAGCAAGTAGAGGCAGACACAGCCTTAAAGCAAGCAGAACTGTCTGCAAAGACAAGCAAGCTGAGATAGATAGTGAACTTAAGAAGGCAGAAATAGCAGCTCAGAGTAAGAGAGAAGAACTGGAGTTACATGTGTGAACGTGTTGAATCTTCCAGGAACGTTTTAATTACGAGTGTGAAAGTAAAAACTGAACAGTGACGACTTTTCTACACCTCTGCAGTGAACCGAAATCTTTAATGTTCGACTGAAACATCTAACACATGAACATTCGATCGTAATCCAGAAGATTGTGTAGCAACATCCAACACGAACTTTGAGAACAGTGTACCTTCCTTAAACTACATCAAACCTGAACAGGTGTGTTCTACAAGCTTTACCATCAGCTGATTTTAGTGCTCGTGTGTACTTCCGGATTAATTAGAAATTTAGAACAAAAATAGCAGACAACATATAAAAGGTTAAAAAGTTTTGACGATTCTAAAATGTTTAGGATTCTATAAAATTGAATACACGAATTGTGTGTTTATTTATTTCTCTAATGTAATCTTAGAATCATATCTTGATTAACGTATTCATATTACCGACTTTTTCTCGTTAATATGAAGAAACGTCAAGCAATGACACTAAGAAATTAAATAGTTATTGTAAATTATTGTGTTTCACTAATGTTAAAATTATTTCCCTTTCATTTATTGTTATTATATTTTCACACAAAGGGCCATAATTTGAAATGTATATGCTAATGTGTTGTGTGTAATATAACATGTTGTTGTTAAAGTGTTGACACCACAGGCAGGCATCTACTGGGCATGGCAGAGTGTTGCCAACATTGTATACCAACACAAGAACTCCTGGCCAAGTAGGGACAGGGTTGGAGTGTTTTATACGACTTATATAAAGCCGTATTTCAGTCTGGCTAGATGGTTTTTGTTCCAAGAACCATATTATTCTTTTTTTTTCAAATTGCTGCGAGGTAGATGCGTGAAGCTGGAACTACTGATCTGACTGGGTGATAATACAATTGAGGTAACCAGCCATCGAGAGGGTGAAGCCTGATATGTGTTAAACATGAAGCACCACATGTCTTTGTACCCAACTCCCAGTTCTTATATATTTCTATGCCATGTGTGTAATTTTGATAACGTTGTGTATAACAATGGAAAGGTAGACTCTGACAAGGGTATACTATTAACCCAACAGGTACAGACATTATACATGAAAGACGACATCTTTCATGGATTTTACCGGGGGAGTATCCATTATATATATTTGTGATCATCGTTCTGTATTTGATATGTTAATAAATCCATCGAACGATGTGTCGTTGAGTCTTACGTCAAATCACGTTGTATTTGTACTGTCTCACACTTGTTAGGAAAGCGAGCCAAGTTTAAGACCCTGACAATCCCGAATACCGCGATCAAAACACAGCTGCGGGCGATTTGGCAGCAGACCACCTTGAATTTGTTTGCATACAGTGGTATGAGTTCCGATCGTTTAGAATGCAATGGCAAACAACTGAACGTAAACTTGCCAACAAATTACAAAACAGCCAAAAAATTATGGTGTTGACTGGGACGTCCTGTAAAGAATATGAAATTACCTTTTTTATGGGGCGTGGGGGTCAAGTGAGGGTCTGCCCAGGACAAGAGACTGGATGATGATAATGATGATGATGATGATGATGATGATGATGATGATGATGATGATGATGATGATGATGATGATGATGATGATGATGATGATGATGATGATGATGATGAAATGAGGAGTTGTAAAACCACCTTGCAAATATTGGTCATCCAAATAATATTATACATGTGCATTTATTAAAACCATCTTGTAAATGTTGATCATAAACACCATCTCGTAAATCTAGATCTATAAACAATAGATTGTAAATGTTGTTCTACAAAAAACCATTGCGGTCTATAAAAATCCAATTGCTTCCGTAATATATTCCACAACTAGGGAAGGACCGCTAATTCAATTGTGTACATTGGTTTCAGACCTTATGAGGCTGTGGTAGCGTTTAGATCGTCTGCCCTCGGGTTGATGTAGTGTTGCATCGCTAGTAATCATGGGCTATTTATTTCCGTCAACCCTGGAGTCGAGCCTACATTAAGTTAATCTGCCAGCTAGGCTGATTTTGATGGCCCAATCACCTTCCATCAAAGGCGCCTATCTTTAATTATTCATGTCTGTAATGCAAGTCTCCATCAGCAAGTTTCGGCTCACCTATGAAACGGATGTTCAATCTCCTAATTGCGTGCATTTTTCCTTTCCAGTAGTGCGTGCATTTTTCCCTTCCGGACCGTCTGAGATGTGCTGTTATGTCTGTTAGAGGCCTGTGTAGCAGAGTGGTTAGTGGTCTTGCCTGTCCAGACCGTGCTCCAGGTTAAATCTAGAGCAGAGGCTGGTTGATTGTTTCCTGACCATTACAGTCACTGTAGTCGATCTAGCCTAAAATACGGGAACCAGACAATTTGCAGACATTTCTGGCAACTCTGTAGGAAGAAACGGCGTCGAGGTAGGGAACTGGGCACTTCAACTCATTATGTCTTGACCTAACACTTCACACCCTACGGCAATATCTGCACTGGGGCCATCTTTACCTTTCCTTAATGCCCGTTAAGTTGTGACGAGAGTTATGACAGCTCTCGTTTCTAAATTCTTGGTGAGGAGTTTCATATTTCATTAGTGGGCCCGTCAGCGAAGTTGATAGGTAACTGTGCTGATAATGTCGTGAGCATGCTCGCACAAGGATTGATCTCCTGGACTCGTCGTCTGCTATGTGCAGGAAAGATTGGCCACTATTCTCCTGTGCACTCAGGCTTTTAAAAAAAAATATATATATATATATATTTGTAATGTTTCACTGTTTCGTTCAAGATATTATCATTCATATGTGTGTGTTTATTTCCGGACGAATGTGTTTGCCCCATCCTATAATAACAACACGTCTCGAATATTTCTGGTCGCTTCTCGTCATCCTTGTTGACTGTGTTCCTGAAAGATGCACGAGCAAATAGCCCTGTTTCCTAAATCAACAATCACGATCTTCCATATGAGTATTTGCCTCGTCTCCCTGAAAACAGTTGTGACCATAGGGATTCTAATTTTAGTGCCTTTCGCTCAATGGACATTTTCTACTTTGGCCCAGATAGTAAAAATTTTAATCTTGTTTCCCTGGAATCCGTGAGCTTGAATGGAATCTGGCTAGGGGAGCAAACCATCCATCAATGCATGTAATGCTGAATGTCGGACTCCCTGACACATGAGGTGCACAGCTAGGCGTAAAGCACTTCCTTCGAAAGAGGAACGAAAAAAAAAAAAGAAGAATAAGAAGAAGAAGAAGAAGAAGATGAAGAAGAAGAAGAAGAAGAAGAAGAAGAAGAAGAAGAAGAAGAAGAAGAAGAAGAAGAAGAAGAAGAAGAAGAAGAAGAAGAAGAAGAAGAAGAAGAAGAAGAAGAAGAAGAAGAAGAAGAAGAAGAAGAAGAAGAAGAAGAAGAAGAAGAAGAAGAAGAAGAAGAAGAAGAAAGGAAGAAGGAAGAGGAAGAAGAAGAAGGAAGAAGAAGAATAAGGAAGAAGGAAGAATACAGAAGGAAGAAGAAAGAAGGAAGAAGGAGAAGGAAGAAGAGGAAAGACGAAGAAGAAGGAAGAAGAAGAATAAGCAAGAAGGAAGAACAAAGAAGGATTAAGGAAGAAGAAAGACGGAAGAAGAAAGAAGGTAAAGGAAGAAGAAGAAAGACGAAGAAGATGGAAGAAGAAGAAGGAAGAAAAAGAATAAGGAAGAAGGAAGAATAAAGAAGGAAAAAGGAAGAAGAAAGAAGGAAGAAGGAAGAAGGAGCCGCCTTAACCTTGTTTGGTATTTTGTTATTCATCGTCTTATCTCAAAAAAAGTTAAGAAAGAATTATAATTTAGAGAATTCACAAAAATTCCTGATCCTCAGTTTACGAATTCGTTAAATGATAATCTTAAAGAATCCCATGTAATGAAAAGCCCTTGTGTCAACCCCGGCGTCATAATGTAATTATCATTCTCCCCGCGGCGTCAATGGAAGTCGCCTGCCCACGTGATCGTGAGAAGACTAATCACAACGCTCAGATTACGGTCAGGTCGACACCGGAGGGTGTTCCAGGATTCAAGAGAAAGACAAAACTGTAATCATGACACTGTTCCCTCAAGCTCAAGTCTCATGTGGTAAGTCTCCCGTGCACCCACTCTGTAGCGCCGCCGCTGTACAAGGAGTAGAGTTTTTATCGAGTAACAAAAGGCTGATCACCCGCTGTAGGGTACTGGTTAGCATGCGTGGAATCCGGCCCAGTAGTCATGTCGTCAAGTCTGGATGGGGAATTTGTTTTTAATTGACCTGATTTCTCAAATTTAAAAAAAAAGTTTTTAAAGTTAGTTGCATATCCTTTACGGACGTAGCAGTCAATCCCAGCAATTTTTGGCTGTCGTGTTTCCTGAGCAAGTTTACGTTCAGTAGTTTGCCATTGCTTTCTGAACGACCGTCACCCATACCATTTCATTAAAATCCAACACAGCTGTGTTTCGAACGCGGGTATGCGGGATTATGAACTGCGTCGGTAACCACTTCGCCACGGAGCGGCACATAGACCCAGTCTAATATTGGTAGCAGGCAATTTGCCGGGAAGTAAAAACGGTTGGCGTGGTATTGACCACACCAGCCACCGGGTGCGGGTCGGTCTACGAATATTGAGCTATACTCCTCTTGGTATAAAAGAAGTATGGTTCTGAAACCTGGAGTACAACTAAAGGAGACGAAGCCTTGTTACATACCTTTGAGAACAAAGTCTTAAGACGCATCTTTGGGCCCATTAGGGATACACAAAGTGGAGAGTGGAAAAGAAGAAGCAACAAAGGCATTTATGGTCTGTTTAAGTCCCCGCTAATCACTGGTATCATGAAGGCTAATAAACTGCAATGGCTGGGCATATAGAAAGAATGGAAGATCATAGGGAAACAAAACTTGCTTACACTCAGGAATAAATGACCGTACACCAAAGAGGTGTACTTCCAAATCTGTAGCTGAACGAACGAATGAACTAACACGCTTTATCTTCAAAGGGTTAAGAATTGGGCACGCAGGCCCGTCTAACATTCTGCTCTTCTATCACTCTCTTTCATAAATTATTTCATTCACACATCATTCAAGGCTAACTGAGAACAGCAACAATTTAAAGATATGCATTATAAAAGCATGGGGAAAATGCAAAAATCAATAAATACTACACGACTCTTCTTCTTCTTCTTCTTCAGCGTTCCGAGCCATTGAGGTTCTTTGCTGCAAATACAATCTGTCTCCATTCGTCTCTCTTGTGGACCTTCTCTTGCCAGTCGTTGATTCCAAGTGCTTGTAGGTCTGTATGTATATTATCTCTCCACCGCCTTCTTGGTCTCAGTAATATTAAATAATGGTGTGGCACTTGTGGAATATACTGGTCTATCAAAAGGGGACTGGCTGTTATACTAGGATTTTATTATTATTATTATTATTATTATTATTATTATTATTATTATTATTATTATTATTATTATTATTATTATTATTATTATTATTATTATTATTATTAATCATTATTTCTATTATTAAGGGGGAAGGTAATCCGTACTGAGATAGTGTTATAATAATTTGCGATTATATGTATAGGGATTGGTGATGTCTTTGATTTCTTGTGGAAGATTGTTTCACAGCTGAGCTGCAGAGTACGTTAAGCCTGTTTTGTATAAGTAAATCTTAGGCTTCGGAATGTGCATTATATTTAATCGTTTACTGTGTCTAGAATTATATTTGAACAATGGCCAAAGGTAATTTGGGGCAGTCCGATGTAGGATTTTGTGAATTAGTTTTGTCTTATTAAAAAGCAGGCGTTTGCGGAGTGGTAGTAACTTAAGACGTTTATGCAGGCTAGGATTGTCAGTTAAATGGGTGCTATAAATTAAACTCATGGCCCGTTTCTGGAGTAAATAAAGTCGCTTGATGCTTGAATTTGAACAACCGTCCCAAGTTGTAGAGCAGTAGTGTAAGTGTGTCCGTATGTGAGAAAAATAGAATATTTTCCTTGTGTCCTTATCAAGGAAATGTTTAATTTTGGCGAGTTGGTAAACTTTTTTCGCTTTTTGTTTAACGAGCGCTTGAACATGGGGATTAAAGGTTAAGTTTCTATCAATGATGAGGCCTAATGTTTTGTGCTCACTTACGTTTTCTACTGGCATGCTATCGATGTGAAGTTGAAGTGATCTGTGTGAATTTAGAGTTTGAAGTCTCTTTGAATAACGAAGACACAAACAACAGATTGCACGATTTATTGCCTGGCATATTTCGCTGCATCTCGTCAGGTACTTACTGCAGAAATCACCAACTTATGTGAATTAACTAGATAAATCCTTCAAGTTGAAATATACACATATTCGCACAGTAATGTCAATTATCTACCACGGTAACTTTAAGCTGACTAACATGTCTTTCTGTTTGCACAATTCTGGCTTGCGTTGATTGATCATAATTGCTTCTGCAAATTTTAACAAGCGAGTATTTTGTGTGTTAAACAACACGCGAAAGGCAGTGTCTCTGTCAACCACATGGCCGCTTTCGACAATGTGCCTACCAATTGAAGAGGCCGGGAGCTTCCGGTGTGTCGGCCCCACGAGGCTAGCATCTCCTGTGTGTTGTATCTTGTTGACCCATCTCCAATATTGAAGGTAGCTGTTGACTTCTAGCCTGGTATGTGGGGATTGTGACACTTCGTCCACTGCCCCTTGCCATAGACGCGGACGTAGAGCCGTTACAATGATCATAGCTCGTACCTTGCCACCGTGACATATAGTGCCGTGCTCTTCCTTACATATGTAACTGTTCATGTATGTCAATCAATTCTCCCTCTCTGGGGGACAACCCTGTTATTTTTTACCGACTATTTATTTTCTTTCCGCGTTACTTGTAGACCTTTCCTTTGTGATCCCGCACATACCTCCACTTCAACACGCACACCACCACACGCACGCCCGCACACTCTCCCACACCACACGTTCGCGGTGCAACCACAAGTATCTCCTGAATGTGAATTTTATTATGTTGCATTTGCTGTCATTTTGCGAGTCGTTGTTTACACAACCGAACCTTCGTTGGAAAAGCATCAATTGCTAAAGGGGATCATTAACGAACCCTAATAGAGGATACGCCTCTGGGGTGGTTTGGAGGCTAACGCCTATACACGAGGTACACAGAAAGGAGAATACTGTATTCTTCTTACATTGGATGATAATTGATATCCCTCTCTTTGAATGTCTCACTAATGCTTCCATCATTTCATTCCATAGTTTATTTTACCTATTTGTTATTTCTTTCTATAATTTCTGTTGTTCTTTCTTTCGACTGCCTGTTTTTCTCTTTATTTAGTGGTTTATTCTCCCCCCCCCCCCCCCCTTAATCTCTGTCGATATTTCCCTGTTTCCTCCCATATTTAGTCCTCATGCCTGCCTTAATTTCGCTTTTATTCTTTATGTGTTCGCTATTTCTTTCGCTAATTTGTTTCTTTTCCTTTAGGCTCCATCTTTTATTTCTTTCCTTCAGTCTTGTCTTTTCTTAAAATCTTGTTTTTATTTTTCTATCATCATTTATTCATACTTTGGGTTTACATAATTTTTTTCCCTAATTTTTAAGTTTCTGAATGCTATTTTTTGTTTTCACTTTCATTCATTAATTTTTTTCCGACCCCTATAAATCTATAAACTGTCATTTACCGCCAATATAGTACCTTGCGGTGTACGGCAGGGGGGTCTTGAGCCTGAGGTATTAAGGCCGCGTGACTAGTTCAGTCGCCGCCAACTGTGTGCAGGTTAGTTTTCTATTCCGCCCCCCCCCCCCCCCCCCCCCGAAAGAAAAAAACTCCACACCTTATCTAGGATTCGATACCCGGTTCTACCGAAGGAGAATCTGGCATTCTAGCCACTCGGCTAGCCGCTCCTCCTATCAATCAATATATTTAATTAATCTATTTATATTTCTTTTTCTGTCTTCCTTCTCTTCCATCTTTCTTGTGTCTGTCTTAGTTTTTGCTTATTTCGTTGATTTATTCTATTTAACAGCTTGTGATTAATTTCATTCATTTTTGTTTTATTCTAAACATTTGCCTTTGTTCCTCTATACATGTTCTCACAACTCGAAGAAGGGCAAATTCTGACTGCATCTCAACGCGATAGAGAACGAGTAAAGCACCACGGCCTGGACCAAGGGTTGGTCGAGATAAGTGGACACGTCTGGTGTGGCCTTTGCTTATAGCTCCAGGCCCACAGAGTACGGTAGTCAATTACCCTAGCATCTTACAGGGTTACTTAAAGCTGAGAAAGTAGTTCCAAGCGTGTATGGAAAGCTAAGGGACACTGCTACATTATTTACCGGAAAGAATTCATTATGACGGCCGTAAACGACGCACAAAGATCTCATGATGAGTCCTTCACGCCAGACAGATTATCTCTGTGTACTGGAGAAGAGAACAATGTAAAAGATAGTGCAAGTAATGGTGGTGGTGGCCGGAAGTCACACTGTATTACTGCGGGAAGTTCTGCCATGGGAATAAAATGCGGGGGATGTGGGGGAGGGGGGGGGGGGGGAGAAATGAAAATAAGATTAGGAACATAGTATGAGAGGAGTTTATACCAGAGGAAACTTTTCATTATTATTATAGAAATACCAAGAACTAAAATGTATATACTTGGAATCTCAAAACACAGATAATTGGTGAAGGTCCTGGATGGCACTGGCGGAAATATTTATACGCCAGATGTGTGCTCTAGAGACCATCAATCGTGAAAAATAGTGGGTTGAAGTGCAGGAAGACATTACAGACTGGCACAATGTAATAGTAACACTGAGTCGTGAGTGCAGAGAATGGGCAGCGGGCCGCACAGAGTTTGAGGTGCAAGAACTGGTCCAGAGTAACACACATCAAGGTGACATAGTTATCTATACCGATGGGTCAGTGGTGAGAAACAGACGGAGTGGTTAGGATTTCATTGCGAAGACTAATGGACGATTCTTAAAAAAAGAGTCTGGCATATGAGGTTACGACCTCCAGCATGATAATGGAGATGGAAGCAGTCACTGCGGCATTCCGTTGGTTAGAGGAGACCACTGCAACACGCATCGTATTCATTACGGACTCTAGGAGTATGCTTAGTAAGGTGAAGAAAGGAAAGTTTCTTGTGGAATGGCTCACCTCGCTCCAGAGGTCACAGATTGTAAGCATTTTATGGATTTTTTTTTTTTTTTTGTGGTTGCCCTGGTTATGCGGGAGTGCGGGGGAATGAACAGGCTGATCGGCTGGCAGGGAATGCACCTCTTGTTGGTAGAATACCTATAGACAAGGGAGAGGGGGGTCGTGCGCATGTGGGACGAGGTGGAGAAGGTGGGGGAACAGACTGAGAACCCGTATGTGGAAAGCATGAGACTGAGGGGGATTGGCAGGGGTTCTGGAAGAATCTCAAAACTGAGAGGGAAGACCAGAAGAACGTTCAATCAGATATAGGTGTGAACGATTAGTAGTGTGACTCTTCGCTGGCTGTTAAACGAGGGGACGTAATACTTGTGGGAATGTCCTGAGTCAGTGATGCCAGTTCTTAGCTCAACTCAACTTAGCTCTCTGTCTCTTTGTTGATGTATCTTGCTTGTAATGTCTTGTATATACTTATTATTGTCAAAGTACGCAAAGTGTACTTCTTTCTGCTCCCTGACATGTAATTAGTTGAGAAAACTCGTCTGCTCAGATTTTTTGAAGAATTCCGCACTCATAGTTTAAGGTCTACAAATTACTGCCAAAACATTTGTGCTTGCCATCTGCTGCTGTGATATGTGTGTGTCCACGCGCCAGTGCTTTGCTATTTTAATTTGTTTTAAGGTAAGTACGATCGGGGAAAAACACATGTTGGCGTTGGCTGCACTTCTGCCTCATTTTTCATATGCTTCCAGCCATGCAGAAAGTGATGTGAAACTGCGTTGTGTGCACTATGCCAGCCTCGCTAGTTGCCTCGTTTTGTATTGTTTAAATGTATTTGTTGTGAGCACTAAGCCATCATCAGATTGTTGTCTCGTGTTTGATTATTTCAATTTATAATGAAAATGTATTGTGTGCACTAAGCCATCCATAGGTTGCTGACTCATTTTGTATTGTTTACATGCATTTATTGTGTTCATTCATTCATTCAGTAGCATGTCCTTTGCAGACCCTCGCTCCCATAACAACATTCTGGAAAACCTCTCGATCATAAACAAGATGCCCCGCATCCGAAACACCCATCTGGAGATCATCCGCCACATCCTGCACCCATATTCTCTTTAGCCTTGCTCTTCCTCTCTTCCCAGACATATACCCCTCCATTATTGTTCTCTCCAAACTTTCGTGACGTTGCAAGTGACCAAAATATTTCAATTTTCGTTGTTTTATCGTCTTTAATAGCCAGCCTTCTTCAATATTCAGCTCTTGAAGTATGGATGCATTTGTTCTTTTTTTTACCCAAGATATTCTTAGAACTCGTCTATAACATTTATATTCAAAGGCATTTATGCGCTGTTCAGCTTGTTAAGTAAGTGTCCAGGTCTCACAAGCGTATGTTGCAATGGGAAAGATGCATGCTCTTAAAAATCTAATTTTTGTAGTTCTGTCTGTCCCACTCCATAATGTATTCAGTTGTTTTAGTCCTTGAAGAGCAATTAATAGTCGTCGTTTAATTTCTTTCATTGTGTCACCTTTGTTGGTAATCAATGACCCAAGATATTCACAATTTTCCACCACCTCTAATTTTCCTCATTAACATATAATTCTTTCTCCATAGTAGTTTAATCTGTATGCATTATCTTTGTTTTTGATACGTTAAGATATAAGTTGTGATTTTCACTATTCAATTTGGTTGAGGCTATTAGGTTTTCTATATCATTCTGTGTTGTGGATAGCAATACTGTATCATCAGCATACCGAATCTCTGGTATGTCATGACCACTGATATTTAGGGCATCATATAGCTCCCTGTTTATATTATCTCTTACATTTCTCATTATATGTTTGGCGTACAGGTTAACCAAATAGGGGGACAGCACACATCCCTGACGGACTCCTTGCTTGATGTCAAACCAACTGATGTCTCGCCATCTATTCTAACCGCTGCTTGTTGGTCTAGATAGAGCATTCTTATGAGTTGTATTACATGTGATGGCAAGCCCATATTCCTCATGATTTCCCAAAATTTCTGATGCTGTACACGGTTAAATGCCTTTGAATAATTCACAAAACATGAGAATAGGTTTACCTTAAATTCTCTGCACTTCTCTATTATTAAACACATGTTGAGAATGTGATCTCTCTTTCCTCTTCCTTGTCTAAATCCAGCTTGAACCACGTTAATTTCTTCTTCCATTTTCTTACGAAGTCTTCCCATTATGATTTTTAGTAGAATTTTACTTGCATGATGGATCAAAGCAACAGTTCTATAGATGGTGCACTTAGCATATTCTTGCTAGCTATCTCCCATTTTATTGTTTTAATGTATGGACAGTGTGAGCTTAGCCACCTTCGCTAGTTGCCTCCTTCTGTATTGTTTAGATTTACGTGAAAATGTGTTGTGAGAACCAAATCGACGTGGTTAGTTCCCTCATATGTATTGTTGTTTAAATGCATGTGTAAATATAATGTGTGTACTCAGTCACCCTTGTTAGTTGCTTGGTATTATATGATTTACTTTTATGTGACGTGTGCTATGTGGGTGAAGGACAGGAGGCGAGAAAGAGAACTGGCCACCCCACCTAATATTTCTTTTTTTTTTTTTTTTTGCCTATCCCTTACGGGACGTTGCATGCAGTCAACACCAGCATTTTTCAGCTGCTGTTGGTGTACTAGGCAAGTGTTACGTCCAGTGGTTTGCCATTACTTTCTGAACGACTGGCTCCCATACCAGCACGTTAGAAACAACTGGACGTTGCCAATGATATATTAGGCCTAACACTTCACACCCCATCGGAAATGTCTACCACGGGACTGTCTGTCTGGAACTAGACCAGGTAGGGTTTTTGTGAAATGGTTGCCAGCAGACAGGGAGATTACACGAAATGACACTAGACTAGGTAGGGTCAGTGTGAAATGGTTGCCAGCAGACAGGGAGATTACACGACATGGCACTAGACTAGGTAGGGTCAGTGTGAAATGGTTGCCAGCAGACAGGGAGATTATACGACATGACACTAGACTAGGTAGGGTCAGTGTGAATTGGTTGCCAGCAGACAGGGAGATTACACGACATGGCACTAGACTAGGTAGGGTCAGTGTGAAGATGGTTTGCAGCAGGGAAGGGAATTACACGACATGGCACTAGACTAGGTAGGGCAGTGTGGAAATGGTGCCAGCAGGGAGATTACACGACATGGCACTAGACTAGGTAGGGTCAGTGTGAATTGGTTGCCAGCAGACAGGGAGATTACACAACATGGCACTAGACTAGGTAGGGTCAGTGTGAAATGGTTGCCAGCAGACAGGGAGATTACACGACATGGCACTAGACTAGGTAGGGTCAGTGTGAAATGGTTGCCAGCAGACAGGGAGATTATACGACATGACACTAGACTAGATAGGGTCAGTGTGAAATGGTTGCCAGCAGACAGGGAGATTACACGACATGGCATTAGACTAGATAGGGTTAGTGTGAAATGGTTGCCAGCAAGCAGGGAGATTACACGAAATAATGTATAAAATAACTTAGCATGAGACACATAATGTGACTTTAGTCAGTCATAAATATTACATTCAAGTTTTCACCACTCAAGACAGAAATGTCAGTCTTGCCTATATGTCCAATCAGTGCGTTTGTCTGACTGTCAGGTAATCATGTGTTCGAATCCTGATCGATATGATTTTTTTGTTTAACACTTGACCTGAGACAAAAACCGCCGAGCCTGGAACTCGAACGCTCGACTCTGAGATTTAAAGAGTGATGTTGTGTAGACTGAGCTAGCCGGAAGTCACATGGTATGGTACACTACATTGACGTATGTAGTTACTTTCGATAGTCAACATGGTAAAGATGCTTGCAAATCTACAAATTGATGGGAAAGATCTTACACTTGTAAAAAACATATTGGAAACAACAAGCTGCCATCAGAATTGATAATGAAGTAGGTCAATATCAGCCTATTAACAGATGTGTGAGACAGTGATGTGTAATGTCTCCAGATCTATTTTCCCTGCATAGTGAAAATATTTGCAAAATGTGCAAGATACAAAGGAATCATCATTGGAGGAAGAAAAATCAGTAACATTAGATATGCAGATGATACAGTATTGATTGCAGACAATAAGCAGGATCTGCAACATGTAGTAGATGCGGTTGTTGCATACAGTGAAAAACTAGGATTAGAATTAAACTGTAAGAAGACACAGATTATGATCGTCCCTAGGAAGAAGTAACTACCACAATGTAATATAAAAGTAAATGGGCATATTTTTGAGCAAGTGAATCGGTACAATTATCTACGAACAGTCATAACATCTAATGGGAGATGCCTTGAGGAGATTAGAACAAGAGTCGCCATGGCGAAGGTAGCCTTTTGCAAGATTAAAAACATACTAACCAATAAAAAGATGTCAATTGCTACGAGAATAAGAGTGTTAATGTGCTACATAGAGCCTGCACGTTTGTGTGGATGTGAACCGTGGACAATGAGTAGTCAAGCTGAAAAACATCTGAAAGCTGTGGAAATGTGGTTTCTGAGGAGAATGCAAAGAATACCATGGACAGACAGAAAAACCAACGACCAAGTCCTACACGGAACAGATGAACATCGTAAACTGATTAGACCAATAATTAGACGTAGACAGTTAACATTTGTTGGGCATGTTATGAGAAAAAATAAATTAGAGAACTTTGTGGCAACTGGCAAGATCGAGGGGAAGAGAACAAGGGGAAGACATAGAAGTAAATACCTGGATATCTTGACCACGTGGTATGGTCGAGACAAGAACTCTGAGCTGATCCATGACTCTGATGATCGAGTGAAATGGTAATTTATGACCGCCCACGCTTACCGGCATGCCACATGATGAATGGAGTTACTCCCGTACGCAATGTTAGATTGTTCGTCTTGTTTCCTTTGTTGCTGACAGACAAAACAAGCAACCTAAGAGTTTCACGAAAATATCCAGGATATGAAATCCTCCTGTCTTCTTTTTCTGTTGCTCTACTGTATTGTACACCGTATTCGTGCTTTTATAAAGGAATGTCTATTACTCGTAAGTTGGAGTCCATTTGTTAGCAAATGCATTTATAATTATTTACAAGTGTCCACTCTCCGACTTGAGCAGCTGGTTACTTGTTGCTACTGCCTGTGGTTTACACTAGTCTGACCATGTACAGCTCACTATAAATGTCCATCAGAATCAGAAAGATATTGATTGCAGAAGGACACGACAATATACAACGAAATAAACTTATAAGAAACAAACAAGCACATTAATAACACCATATGTAATAACTAGCTGTCCTGTAGAGTGTATCTGAGTAACTCCGGTGTTAGTGGAACATTTATGTTAGTTTTCCTACTTGCTAAGGAAGCCTTACAGAGACTAGTTAGGTTAGTTGTGTGGATTTGAATAGTGCAGATTTTAGTAATATTTTTGACTAATTTCCGTGGATGTGTGGATTTGAAAAGTTGTAAGGTTAGTGGCTAGTTGCCGTGACTGTGTCAGTGTGAAAAGTTGCGACTAGTTGCTGTGGTTGTGAGACCTAAATGAGATTGTTGACCGAAGCTGAGTGGCTGATACCCCGACTGTCCGAGTCTAGGAAGTAATGTTATTTCCATTTAGAATGCAACAACTTGTAAACGATCCTCACACCGCCGCTTCCAGACATGTTGTCTTTATGCAAACACTTGCCAATGTTGACCCTTCGTTCGCACCATGAGGCGCATTTGGACACATAGTAACAGTAAAGTAAAAACCTTTTAAACACGACATGTTAAGTATACAGTGCCCCTGGAAGATTAACCCGGTTAACAAATCCCTGACGAAGTCGGGTGTGTCGGCCGGAAGGCACAATCATCGCAGCTCTGTTGTAAACAGGCATAACGAAGAAAAAGAAGAAGTATATGGCGCTACGCGCCGCCCCCCCCCCCCCTCCGTTTTCCTTATTTGATAGGACACTCGGCACTGGATGTAATCAACATCACACCGACCGCCTTGATGTTTTCTGGTACCCACGTTAGGCTGGCCAGGCCTGGGAGCCCAAGTCAATTGGCTTTTAAAAGCCGTTTCGATGGGGATTCCACCACACAGCCACCGTGCCGGTAGGCATCCTTCCTGGCCACAGCGTTACCCCTGAATCCTCGCCTAAGTCTGACACTCATTTATTGTTTTCTTTTCCGGAAACAAAAAACATCTGCTTCCTGTCTTGTTTATTATTCGTCTTTCGCATAGCATTGTCTGAACCAATTTAATTTTTTATTTGTTTCCAGTATGTTTTCCCAGCCGATTTGTTTCTGGGAGAAAACGCACGATCATTAAGTCGCAGGTGATTTAAATGGCTCATGGAGAAGTTTAGACGCAGTTCAAAAGTATAAACTTCGCGTCTGGTTATCCTAACCCCGATGCCAAGAAATTAGTGAACTATTTACATACATGTTTGTAGTGAACTAAAACCCTGTTTCTTCTGTAGAGCTATTCCAAACTTTTCGTCTTATATTCCATGCAGTGTGGCGTTGGTGATCATGTCAGTCCTCAGCCTCCTGTCGCTTCTGCTGCAAATCATTTCTTACACCGACTTTCCTCCATTTAGTCTTTCCTCTTGAGCCAAAGGGCAGAAGTCATGACTCTCCATGCCTGGCGGTTCGCTGCTACCTGTTGTTGATCCTGGACGTTTACTTGGCCGTTGAATGAATATTCTCTGATTATGGTTCTACGCAGGGTCTCTCTTGGTCTTTCCCGTTGTCTTTTCCCTACCGGTGTGCTCCCTGCCATGATGTCAAACTGTTCAGCATCTTATCTCTTGGTTTCCAACATCTATGTTATTTTATTGTGAATGTTTCCAGTGTCAGAGAACGGCAGAGGCATCAGTCTCAACATGGTACCTTATGGTGTTTATTACTCGCTTTGAAGTTTTCCAATGCGCTTTGCCAGTTGGTCTTCATTTCTCTCAATTTCACATGGCACTAGCCCCAAATTGTTTAGACCAATCGGCACTCAGTAGGTCTTGTGGTCAATACCATTCTGGCCACCATTCCCGTCTAGGACATTTTCCTCTACCCTTGTTAGGCTGAGTTGTTATAGTGCGATTGTGAATAATACCTGATTATGATAGAAGAAATGTTATCTACAATGATCATATCACATAACATTCTTGACATAATTATGTCGTTTAAAGTTTATAATTTTGTATTGTACTTTCATATGTTATAAACTCACATGAGAAGATTGGAGGAAATATATGGTACATATATACCAAATCCTTTTAATAATTATTCTCATCACCAAACTCTATGGAGATACTGTATAACAACCGAAAGTTGACAGTGCTTATTCTACATATAAGCAACTTATTTTATGAACTAACTAGCTGACCCGCCCGGCTTCGCCCAGTCCCTGGTGGGGAGCATCACATTTAATTCATATAAGTAGTCATATAAGTTCTCGTTCCCGTTACCGACTGTCTGTCTGTCTGTCTGTCTGTCTGTCTGTCTGTCTGTCTGTCTGTCTGTCTGTCTGTCTGTCTGTCTGTCTGTCTGTCTTTCTGTCTGTCTGACCCGGCCCGGCATCGCCCAACTCCTGGTGTGGAGCATCTCATTTAATTCATATAAGTAGTCATATAAGCTCCCGTTCCCGTTCCAGACTATCTATCTGTCTGTCTGTCTGTCTGTCTATATGTCTGTCTGTCTGTCTGATCCGGCCCGGTTTCACCCAGCCCCTGATGGCGAGCATCTCATTTAATTCATTTAAGTAGTCATATAAGTTCCCGTTCCCGACTGTCTGTCTGTCTGTCTGTCTGTCTGTCTGTCTGTCTGTCTGTTAGTTAGTCTGTCTGTCTGTCTGTCTGTCTGTCTGTCTTTCTGTCTGTCTGACCCGGCCCGGCATCGCCCAACTCCTGGTGTGGAGCATCTCATTTAATTCATATAAGTAGTCATATAAGCTCCCGTTCCCGTTCCCGACTATCTATCTGTCTGTCTGTCTGTCTGTCTGTCTGTCTGTCTGTCTGTCTGTCTGTCTGTCTGTCTGTCTGTCTGTCTGTCTGTCTGTATGTCTGTCTGTCTGTCTGTCTGATCTGGCCCGGCTTCACCCAGCCCCTGATGGCGAGCATCTCATTTAATTCATATAAGTAGTCATATAAGTTCCCGTTCCCGACTGTCTTTCTGTCTGTCTGTCTGTCTGTCTGTCTGTCTGTCTGTCTGTCTGTCTGTCTGTTAGTCTGTCTGTCTGTCTGTCTGCTGTCTGTCTGTCTGTCTGTCTGTATGTCTGTCCGTCCTCCCTCTCTGTCTGTCTGTCTGTCTGCCTGTCTGTCTAATCATTTATTGGTTGCAGTTAGAACAACCTTAGATAAACGAAGACCAACTTACAAAAAGCATTAGAAAGAGCACTTGAAAGATCTTTACATCTTCCCCAACAATTAACTTGGGTAAATGGAGCGGCGGCAGCAGCATCAGCAGAAGAAGGAAAAGGAGGAGTAGGAGCTGGGAGGAGGAAGAGGGAGGTGGAGGAGGGAGAAGTAGGAGGGAGGAAGAGATAGGAGGAGAGAGGAGGAGGAGGGAAGAGGAGGGAGGGGGAAGGAGGAGGAGGAGTAGGGAGGAATAGGAGGGAGGAGGACGGATTAGGAGGAGGAGAGAGGAGGAGGAGGTAGGAGAAGGGAGGAGGAGGGAGGAGGAGGGAGGAGGAGGGAGGAGGAGGGAGGAGGAGGAAGGAGGAGGAGGGAAGAGGAGGGAGGAGGAAGGAGGAGGAGGAGTAGGGAGGAATAGGAGGGAGGAGGAGGGATTAGGAGGAGGAGGAGGAGGAGGTAGGAGAAGGGAGGAGGAGGGAGGAGGAAGGAGGAGGAGGCAGGAGGAGCGAGGAGGAGGAGGAGGGTAGGAGGAAGAAGAGGGAGGGGGAGGAGGAGGGAGGAGGAAGAGGGGGAGGAAGGAGAAGGAGGAGGAGGGAGAAGGAGGGAGTAGAAGAACGCAGGGGGAGGAGGAGGGAGGAGGAGGGAGATGGAGGAGGAGGGAGGAGGAGGGAGGAGGAGGAGAGAGGAGGAGGGAGGAGGTGGAGGGAGGAGGCGGAGGGAGGAGGAAGAGGGAGAAGGATGAGGGAGGAGAAGGAGGGGAAGGATGAGGAGGGAGGAGGAGGAAGAGGGAGGAGGAGAGAGGATGAGGGGGAGGAGGTAGTAGGAGGAGGAGGGATGAGGGGGAGGACGTAGGAGGAGGAGGGAGTAGGAGGAGAGAGGAGGAGAAGGGAGGAGGAAGGAAGAGGAGTGATTAGGAGGAGGGAGGAGGGAGGAGGAGGGAGGAGGAAGAGGGAGAAGGAGGAGGGAGGAGAAGGAGGATGAGGAGGGAGGAGGAGAAGGGAGGAGGAGGGATGAGGAGGATGGAGGAGGAGAGGGAGGAGGAGGGGGGAGGTAGGAGGAGGAGGGAGGAAGAGGGAGGAGAAGGGGGAGGAGGGAGGAGATGGGATGAGGGGGAGGACGTAGAATTAGAAGGAGGAGGAGGAGGGAGTGGGAGGAGAGAGGAGGAGAAGGGAGGGGGAAGGAAGAGGAGTGATTAGGAGAAGGAGGAGGGCGAGGAGGTAGGAGGAAGAGGGAGGAGGAGGGAGGAGGAGGAGGAAGGAGGAGGAGGAAGGAGGAGGAGGAGAAAGAGGGAGGAGGAGGAGGGAGAGGGAGGAGGGGGAGGGGAAGAGGAAGAGGGTAGAAGGAGGAGGAGGTGGATTTTAACGCATATGCCTGTACATAACTGCAGCGAAAAGGTGGGTCTGTCTATCTATCTGACCCGGCGTGGCTTCGCCCAGCTCCAGGCGGGTAGCGTCTCATTAAATTCATACAACAAAAAAAGTAACTTAAAAGAATGTCCTTCCACACACCATCCATTATTTTTAATGAAAACTCTTTCTAATCACCTGCATGACTACTGTAACTTCTTAAGCATAAAAAGATGAGTTACAATGTTATGCATTGTGCATTATTTTTATGAAAACTTTGAAAATGCCTTAAAGATTGTATCATTATTTATTATAACTCATATGCCGGTACATAACTACGGACAAAGAGTTTATAAATCTTTGAAAACGATGCCACAATATGACTATAAGTTATACAGAAAAGTTATGCCCCTTGAAATAACGTTTACAGAGTTAAGTCCTCTGAGATATATGAAATTATAATGAAAAATGAAAAATGAAATAATATTGGGTAAGCAGCCGATTTCACACTAAAAAATATGACAGTGGGCTGCGTTGGAATGAAAGGAAGACGTGTAGAAAATTTCATCTCAATCTGATGGGCCGTTCGCGAGCGCATAAAGGACATATGGACATACAGACAGACAGACGGAGATCGCCTTTTATATATAAGATGAGAAGAAGATAGCTTCTTACGCTAAATTCCTCACCATAATGAAAATTACGTATACACATAAGCCAGTTTGAAACAGTAACTATTCCATAAACAACAGTCTGTGAGAGTGATAGCTGTGTCAGACTTGATCATGTTAATATGCACACAACACACTTGGGTTTTCTTACAATGATAACAGTATCACATTTGGTTATGTTATTTTACAAACCATTCCGTGTGTTTTTCTCAGAATCATGGCAGTGACATTCTTGCATATGTTTGATGACAGTAACACCATGTGTTTTCTTTCTGCTATGTGTATTCAAATTTCAGACAGTCAAACTCTCAAAAGTGTTTTAAACACCGTGTGTTTTCTTGTCATATATTAATTCACACTCAAGGTCTTTCAGTCAGTCGCACACACTCTTGTCATTGTGAAGTAACTCTAAATAGTTATATCTGAAATACACCAGTAATCATTAATTAATTTGGCTGTTTTTAGACCTACTCCTTATTAGTCCTACTCCTTATTAGTCTTACTCCTTTTTAGCGTGTATCTCCTCCAGAATAAATTATTGTGTGTTTGTCGGTTATAATGTAGCTCGATCCCTTCCATCTCATCTCACTTACGTCTAGGATATTCATTTTCATGATTTCCATTTCATTTGTAACATTGTTCGTTTAACGTCCTAGTACAGATTTTAAATGTATTTGTTTTAGTTATGATTTTGCCATCAGTAGCTGGATGACGGTCTGATGTCACTTGTGGCTCATGACTATCCTTTCGAACACGGATGTAAAGACACAATAGATGCATATTTTATTGCTAAATGTTAATGCATTCATTATCTTCCACATAAAAGGTAAGAATATTGAACCCATCATACTGGATTTTATCCCACAAGGCTCGGTCTCTTCTCGAGGGCAGCCCGCTGAAAGCGTCTCCCAAAGCACGAACTCCGTAGCTCCAGCAACGACCCTCGGAGCGCGAGGCAGGCATCGTAACCACTTCGCCACAGGTACTCTTTATCTTGCACATGTAAGTGTTAAAAAAGCACTTCTTAAAGTTCAGGGGTTTGGATTAACACGTGATTCTAGTAACGAGGAATTCCCGAGGGGACGAATCCGACATATTCACAACCAATGTATTAATGCAGCAATCAGCATCAATACACTCTTCACCATCTACGCGGTTTCAACTTCACGGCTAAGGATTGCCCATTATGCTTCGTTCCTGTGCCAGTGAATATCACACAAAATGCTCCTCAATACCCCAAGTTAAAAGTGAGACAGACAGGCGTCTCGACAAACCAACAGCCCGAACAGGTATACTATGCATGATGCCGCTACCAGAATGTCAACTGAAAAGTCCACCGCGAAAAATACAGGTCATCGTTGATGGAAGCTGCAGTCACTAGAAAACTAGACGCCACACATTACTGCATAAGGCAACACAGTAAGTTCAGCGACCGACCGGCCGCTATTTCTCTGAATATGCAGTTCACGCTTCAAACAACCGCGGACAGATGTAAAAGCACTCCACACGTAATTTACAGCTCACTGTGTCGCTCCACGCACTCAACTCAGTAGCAGCGCAACGGAACCATACACTACCAGTCCAACATGAGGAAAAAGCGTAAACATTCCAGAGGCCTTAACAGCTCAACTGCCAATCCTCCTTGTTTGGGACCGGAACTGATAGTGACAGAGCGTAATGGTTTTCTCGAAGTAGTACCATGACGATGTTTAAGAACAAAGGACGATTAAGAACCTAAATGTACTTCTGATATGTATGAGTTAACATTGAATGTGTTGTATTGTGACTGAATGTGCCAGAACTGTCTGACTGACACAACTGTTGCATGTCCTTTACAGGACCTTGCGATCAAGCCCTATCCATGGTTGACATTCAAAGCAAGTTTACGTTTAGTAGTTTACCATTGCAAACGGTAAGTCAACTTTGAAGTCCAACTGACCGGTGTAGGAAACAACCCTTGTACCCCGCCATGAGTGCAGAGGAAGTTCAAGCGCATTACTGTCCGCGACCACGCAGACCGCCAGTTGTCGCATGCGATTGTTTATTTTATTGTGACTGCATATGCCAGAACTGCCCCGTATATGTAAAATGGAGCAGTCAGTGAATTTATGTAATAAACTAAAAATAATTATACTAGAAGTGTCATGAGCAAAACGTATCTACGAGAAAGGCAAGCAAATCGCCAAGAGAAGTCAAGCGTAGCACGGGAAATTGACTTATTTCTGGTCAAAAAACCGTGAGAAAAACCTAGAACGTTTCTCCTCGTAGACACCCAATTAGTGTCTAGTGAGTGTCTGGCGATGGGTTGACTGGCTCATCAGGGGGCTGAGTTTATGGTACAGGCAACCATCTCAGTCTATTGATCCTGATGGGTACTAAATCGTCTGCAGACATTAGCCGTCGTTTACCCGTCTCGCAAAAATTCGCAATAGGTATTTGGGCGTATATATTTATTTTTGTTAATCATAATCCTGCATATTTGAAAAGTTTTGCCCCGAAAATATAAATTGTATAGATCATTGCATCCCAAGCTGTCGTACGAGAGTTGTCCAGCGTTTCGGGATGTCAGCTGTGGCGAGAGAGTTCAAAGAAGTTTCCGACTTAACGACATATACTAAGAAAGCATATACACAAAAACTGTATATTTAGTAAATGTATATTGGTATCTTATTCTTCTTTTTCTTTGTTCACTACAGCATGTCAATAGAATGAATGCAAAGACAGCAGCAGTCAACTTAATCTTGTTGACATCTGCACATAATTTGTCCTCAAATGGAGGGGGGGGTGTAGGTTAAATACTATTCTCTGTTCTGCATTTGTAGGACATTTCTGCAAGAATGTTTAACTTTATATTGTAAAATATTAATCAATATAAAGATAGATTTATAGAAACATATAGAGCTCCAGAAGTTTTCATAATTGTCTTCAGTAGCATAGTTACCATATGAAATCTGGCAAGACCTCCGGTTCAGACGGCATCACAACTGAAATAATTAATGCTTTAGAAGAATATGGAATAGATAAAGTTACCAGACTACTGAATACAATATATGATACTGGAGATATACCTCGTGAATTATGTAACTCTATTTATTGCAATCCCAAAGAAATCAGGAGCCTTGCAATGTGATCAACATCGAACAATTAGTATAATGAGTCACATCGCGAAGATTTTGCTAAGAATTATCATGCAAAGAGTTAGGAAGAAAATACAACCTGAAATAGGAGAAGAATAATGTGGGTTTGTAGAAGGCAAGGGTACAGATAATACTGTGTATATACTGAGAACAGTAATTTGACATTCTATAGATGTAAACAAATATCTACACCTTTGCTTTATTATCTACACAAAGGCTTTCGATAAAGTGAGACATATCAACATGATAAGGATGCTTGAAGATCTACACATTGATGGAACAGACCTTAGACTTGTAAAAAACATATTGGAAAAAGCAGGCTGCCATAAAGATTGATAATGAAATAGGTCAATAGCAGCCTATTAAGAGAGGTGTGAGAGAGGGGTGTGTAATGTCTCCAGATCTTTTTTCCATGTACAGTGAAAATATTTTCAGAAATATAGAAGATATGGAAGGAATCAACATTGGGGGATGATGCATCAATAACATTAGATATGCAGACGATACAGTCTTGATTGCAGACAATGAACAGGACCTGCAACATTTAGTAGATGCGGTTGTTGCACACAGTCAACAACTAGGGTTAGAACTGAATTGTAAGAAGACACAAATTATGGTCGTCTCTGGGAAAAAAGGAAATACCACAATGTAATATACAAGTAAATAATCATATTCTTAAACAAGTGGATAGGTACAGTTATCTCGGAGCAGTCATAACATCTTATGGGAGATACCTTGAAGAAATTAGAACAAGAATTGCCATTGCGAAGGTAGCCTTTTGCAAGATGAAAAATATACTGACCAATAAAAAGATATCAATTGAAACGAGAAAAAGAGTTGATATGCTACATAGAACCTGTACCATTTGTATGAATGTGAAGCGTGGACAATGAGCAGACAAGCTGAAAAACATCTTATGGCTGTGGAAATGTGGTTTCTGAGGAAAATGCAAAGAATACCATAGACAGACAGAAAAACCAATGAATAAGTCCTTCAAGAAACAAATGAAAATAGTAAACTGATTAGAGACAGACGTAGACAGTCAAAATTTTTTGGGCATGTTATGAGAAGAAATGAATTGGAGAACTTGATGACAACTGGCAAGATCGAAGGGAAGAGACCAAGGGGAAGACCGAGAAGTAAATACCTGGATGGCTTGACCACGTGGCATGGTCGAGACAGGAACACAGAGCTGATCCACGACTCTGGTGATCGAGTGAGATGGCAAAAACATGACCGCCCCGCTTATCGGCATGGCCTATGATGGATGGATGGCATAGTTACTTGAAGTTGACATAATTTTCTTCAGTGGCATAGTTACCTGTGCAACAAATAATTTTAATTATGGTGTTAAAATAATCTGTATACTTTCGCACGCTTTCATTCGAGGGTAGTCCTCACATGTGTTTCTACAGTTAGCAGTTGCTACTACTGTTGAGTGCACTTGCTTTACTGACTGGACTAGCGAATGGAACCCACTGTGAGTAGTATAGAAAGTTAAAGCCAGTTAAACCTCTCAGCCATGTCTACCGCTAACAATAATTTAAAACAACCTCTAGTTACTTGTGTATATTTTGATAATCAGTCTTGTTGCATATAGCTTTACTTAATCTATTTTAATTTACGTGTTTTCTGTTGTTGTTGTTTTTTAAACAAAGAACTAATATGATTTTATTTTGTTTGATGGGGCATTTCTTGCCAAGAAATGATGAACTAAGGAGTAAGCACATCTTCGTACTGAAGGTGCCGCCTTGAAGTACCAGTTTTAGAACCGCTGTTGTTGACTATAAACTCAGCTGCTGCATGCAGAAGTTCTAAACAATGTTCCCATGTGAAACACCGAGCTTCAATTTATGGATACAACAAAGGGTTTATCACCTGGTTGAAGCTCTATATGTTCCCGGCGACTCTATTTATTAGTTACACGTCTCTGAGGCTGCATGGTTAAGAAAAGGGAGAAAGGTATGAACAAATATCTTGTATTGTGGTAACACGAACTCATGAATCACAGTTGTGGGTACATGAATCAGAGTATCATTTATTCTTTCTTTCTCTTTTACACTTGTATTATAGCTTGTAGCTAGTCGTGGCTGGATATTACAGAGCAGAAAAACAAACACACGCAAAATAAATTTAATACAATACACTTCTAATAGAGATACTTCTATGAAATGAATATGAATAAAATTTGGTGGAACTGCGGTAAAGCTGTGGAAATGTAAACAATATAAAATAACACAAAGTAATGCTGCTTTTGTGTGTGTGTGTGTGTGTGTGTGTGTGTGTGTGTGTGGGTGTGTGGGTGTGTGTGTGTGTATGTGTGTGTGTGTGTGGGTGGGTGGGTGAGTGTGTGTGTGTGTGTGTGTGTGTGTGTGTGTAAACTTGTACAATTACGTAAGTAGAAAATATGGTAATATAAACTACTATTAACATGAGCTAACCATAATATGTAGAAGTGAGGGATACAACGATGAACAGAGAAAATATGTAATAAATAGCAACATAAATTAAGCAAGTATACTTTAAAAAACGAACATTTAATAAGGAAACATTAAAATTGATCGTACGTCTAAAGTATCATCAAGTAAGAGTTCACAATAAAACTCTCAGCTAGTTAAGTCAGTGAAGAAAAGGACCCTTTTACACGACTGAGACCTCACCGGACATTCGGGGTTAGACCCATATTTTTATGGACCAATCGGAACTCCGTGGGTGACGTGTCAGTGACACGCCGGCCGCCTTAGCTCTCCAGGACATTTAGTGGTACCCAAGTTAGGCTGTAAATACCTGGATGGCTTGGCCACATGGCATGGTCGAGATAGGAACACTGAGCTGATCTACGACTCTGGTGATCGAGTGAAATGGCGAGTCATGACCGCCCACGCTTCCCGGCATGGCACATGATTGATTGATTGATGTTAGGCTGGGTGGACCTAGGAATCCAGGTCAATTTTTAAAATCCGAATCTACCCCGATGCGGATCAAACCCAGAAACAGCTGACCGGCAGGCAGTCCTGCGTGTAACCACTACGCTACTACAGTCGAGCGTTTAACCACTACATTACCGCGGACCCCCAGCTACTGTCATTTATTCATCGTGTGGCATGCCGGTAAGCGTGGGCAGTCATGTTTCGCCATATTACACGATCACTAGAGTCGTGGATCAGCTCTGTGTTCTTGTCTCGACCATGACATGTGGTTAAGACATCCAGATGTTTACTCATCTGTCTTCCCCTTGTTCTTTTCCCTTCAATTTTGCCAGTTGTCACGAAGTTCTCTAGTTTATTTATTCTCTTCAGCTACTGTTATTGGCTTAAATCTAGTCACATTTTGGAAATTGAAAAGAAACTGAGAATTGTGAAGACGCACGCGGCATGCATTTAAAGTATCTTCTCTCGTGTATCTCAGTTTTAACACCCGAAACATGAAATAAGAGGCCCCATGAGACGTTAAATAATTGTCTGCAAACAACACACGCTGCGCATCAGCTGCATTTTTATCTTTCCAGAGACAGGAGTTAAACCCACGTCGGTCAAAGATACGCTCAGGTTACGCTGAAGCGATGACAAGATAGCTAGCCATTTCTCTAGGCGAAAATACCATTTGCATCTTAATAATCTCAGAAACGACTATCACACACAATGGTTGAAGGTGCTTGCTTGCGTACGCTGGCTGTGAACTCTAGCGTGAAGTCCTGTATGTCGGATGAAGACATCCTGTTGTCCAACATCAGTGTGATGTCATACAGAACCTGAGGTTTGCGTGAGCATCCGTTGTCCCATGACTGGCGTATTGGTGTGCAGACTGGTGGTTCCTCGCCGCGCAGGCAGATACTCTCCGACTTCGGAAAAATCAGCGATCCTACTACGTTAATCAGGACCCCGAAGGGACCTATTGCCCAGGACGCACGACTAGGACGTGTTAGTAGGTCTTTGCCAGTATAAAACCTGCCCTGGTGCCTTGGAAACATCTCTGCGTCCCAAGGTTGAAGGTGTAATTGGATTCTGGACAATTCAGAAAGTCACTCTTTCAGTTGACGTCATCGAATAGTTTATCCTGTTGAACAATCATCATCATGTGCCATGCCGCTAAGCATGGGCGGTCATGGTTCGCCATCTCACCCGAGTACTATCCTTGAATCAGGTCGTATTTCCCATCCAGCTCTGCCATTTGGCCAAGCCACCCACGAATTTATCTCTTTGATATCCCTTGCTCCTCTTCCATCAATCCTGCAAGTTACCACTAAGTTGTTTTTTTCAATTAATCATTTTCATTTGTTACTCGAAGCACTGGCTCATTCTTATACATGTCTGACCATGGTATTCCTTGCATTTTCCTCAGAAACCCCAGAAATCTCCACTGCCATTAGATGTTTCTCAGGGTGTCTGCTTTTTGACAGTGTTCCACATACACATAGCAGCACAAGTTCTATATAGCACTTCACCACTCTTTTCCTCATTGCAGTTGACAGCTTTTTATTGGTCAGTATGTATTCCATTTTGCAAAAGGCTACCTTTGTAGTAGCGATTCTTGCTTTAATCCCTACAAGGAACCTTCTATCGGATGTCATGCGTTGACAGTTCCCAGACGGTTGTACCTGTTCACTCCTGATATTCAGTGAAGTGACGAATCATGACCTTCTAAACACACGTAAGAGGGTAAAACCACAATATTTATAACCTGGGTTTCTCCACTTCAAGGTGCTAACACTGAATGTTCCTTCTAGGTGTCTGTGTCTACTTTTATCTTTCCATTTTCTCTTTACATACACGCGCATGCGCGCGCGCAGGCACACACACACACACACACACACACACACACACAGGGGAATTACATCATACATATACTTCGACCTGTGGTGCTGTCAATGATTACATACGAATTTTGCCCATATTCTATAGTAGTGGATCAGGTGGATGATAGACCTAGCTAATGAGACAGCCCGGTCTCCCTGGCCAAAGGGTTAACGACACTGTTCCCGTATATCCACGTGACGAAAACAGCAGCTGCGAGAATATGCAACATTTAAACAAATGAAGACAGGTGTGTCTAGTTGGCTCTGCGTCGACGTGCATTCGTTCCTGCAGCGAGGCGCTGTCATTATTCGCAGGGGACAGGTTCGAATCCATGCCAGTAACTATAGCTTTCAATTTGTATGTTGTCTAATATGTTCTCTTATTTCTACATATTTTTCCTACTTCTATGAGAGCCAAACTCTGCTGTGTATTTATGTATCAACTGTTTTAGTTGCCTCAAAGAAGTCCCCTAATGATATTTCTACATATTCTAAGATTAAATATCTCAAATTAGTCAGGTCTTCGTCAGATATTATTGAGCTACCATATGGCAGTAGACGGTACTACCTACTGTCTGTTAGAGCCGAATGTTGGACGATGTTTACTAAACCCGACATCCGACATTGTTCCAACGGCTTCGGGTGGTAGAGCGCAATTGGGAGGGTACAAACCTTATCCTGGTGCATGGATATGCAGCCTAAGACTAAATGTCATGACAGGTCAGACCAAACCCTAAGCCTTGATCGGCAACTGGTCTAGGATCGAAGTTCCGACAGGCGGACAGTTAAAGCATTGCTTTGCTGATACCGCACATTCTGCAGCTTGGTTTGTTCCAGGTGTATTAATGTTACCTTTCCTATAGAATGAACTTGGCAGGCCGAGAGAGGGATCATCCTGCATGGGCAACACATGATCTCTACAATTCAGCCCATAAGAGCACAACAACTATCGTCTGTCAAGAAGACAAGGCATCAGTACAAATAGCTCATCCTGCAGTGCCAAGGTGGACATTTCTCAGATTTTGCAGAAAGCTTTCAAATTCAAAGTGGACGTCAGAAGATTTCATGTAATGGCTGTAGACACAAGATAAGACACGAAACTGGAATGCACGTTACAAAAACCAAAAGAATGAACAGAATTATCGAGATTGTTAAGACAACAAATTGATAAAACAGCTCGTACATTGTAGATCACATGTGATGATTGGGTTGCAAGTTTTCACAGTACACTGAGTTAATTCCTATTTAGAGATCGCATAGCTCCAGACAACACCCGGCAACCTCATTTAGATGACTTTAATCGTGGCATCTTTAAACGAGAAATCCCCGTGTTTCCATCTCTCGAGAAGTGCGTTGGCATTTCCAAGCTCTTCAATATGGCATTATCAGCGTATCATGTTTTGACGTTTGTGGCAATGGGCGGATGAGAATGGCTGCTATCTTCAGGATATCTGTAGTTAGCTTTCATTCTGTTCTTTGGTTTCTGGTATAAAGAAAACACACTTGTATTATTGTTAATACCTGTAACTGTCGTGGCTGTTGCTAACATGAATATTTGCACGCCGATGTTGATTGCATGCATCTTAAAGATGTTTCTTGTATTTTTAAAACCTTGTTGCCAATATTTATGTTTCATGGTTTATTTGCTTTTTCATTTATTGCGTGATTTAAATATTTTTGGGTATTAAATAAAGCAAATTACTAACATATAAGAACATTGGAAGCCGGCAATATGGAGTGAATTAACACCCAGTCTCGTCTCATGGAGCGCTACAATGTCGTTCCTGTATATCAGGTTTTCCAGAATAGGGCCTCGTTGTTTTGTGATGGCACTAATAATTAATTATGCTAGTGGCTTTATGGTTTAGGTTACGTTATTCTTTCTTTAAACTTAATTACCTATTTATTTTTTATATTTACTAGAAATGTATCATCACCATCACCAAGTGATTTGCAGAATGGCATGGGCGATCATGTTTCTCTATATCTTTGGATCTCCAACTGCATCCATCAGTTCGTGTGCTAAATCTTTTCGGTGCCACGTCACAGTACTTCAAGAATTTTCTCTTGCTGTCTTCCTCTATGTCTCTTTCCACAAATCTGTCCGGTGGTCACAACATTTTCCAGTTGTTGTCTTCTCATAATGTGGCTAAAAGTGAAGGCTGTCTCATTCTGATGTTTGCGATAAGTTGTCTTTGCGACTTAATTAATTTAGTTGCATGTCCTTCCCAGGACGTAGCAGTCAACCCCAGCCTTTTGGCTGTTCGTGATTCCTGAGCAAGTTTTACGTTCAGTAGTTTGCCATTGCTTTCTGAACGACCGGCTCCTATACCTTTTTTCGAAAAAACCATCACCGTTGTGTTTCAAACTCGGGTATACGGGATTACTAATCGCGTCCGTAACACCTTCGCCACGGAAACGGTCAAAATGTCCATATTGTTTATAATACTACTACTGTTGCTGCTACTACTACTACTACTGTTGCTGCTACTACTACTACTACTACTACTACTACTACTACTACTACTACTACTACTACTACTACTACTACTACTACTACCACTATTGCTGCTGCTGCTGCTGCTGCTGCTGCTGCTGCTGCTGCTGCTGCTGCTACAATTGTTGTTGTTTGTCCATCATGAATGATGATGAACATTCGTTTCATCCAGTGGGGTTGAAAGTATGGAGCCGTGAGTTCTAAGATGGCTGATAAGACTATTTTGGCTCGAAATGTTCTTTGACAATACGGGCAAAGAATGCTTGACGTTCCAGGAGGAGGATCTCCTGCAATGGTTTTTCTGTCCAGCCTTTTCTTCACACCTCTTGCAGTCCTGGTTGCTTCACAGGTGACTGCACCCTTATGTAATGATGTACGCCATGAATTACGGTCTTTAGCAGCAGTCGTCCAGGTGTCAAGATGAATTCCAAAAGCGTTCAGTGAGATTTTCAGAGTGTCTGTAAAGCGTTTCCTCGAGCAGCTTTGGGAGCGTTTACCACAACGCAGCTCGCCGTAAAAAATTTGTTTAGGGAGTCTATGATCTGGCATACGAGTTAAGTGACCAGCCCAGCGAATCTGATTTTTCATTAGTAGAGTGTGGATACTCGGCATGGACGCTCTTTCTAGAACTTCAGTGTCTGGGATCTTGCCTTGCCATTTAATCTTCAATAGCTTCCAAAGGCAGACTGTGTGGAAGTGGTTTAATTTTCGGGCATGTCGCTGGTAAACAGTCCAGGTTTCACAAGCATATAGCAGTGTGGATAATACAACTGCTTTGTAGACTTTCAGCTTTGTTTGCAGTCTTATTCCGTTTCTGTTCTCTGACGATGTCGCTGTTAGTTTTGGTTTTGCCTTTCAGCCTTCTGAGATTAAACAACTTTCCATCCATGAGGTAGTTGATGTCTATTCCAATGTCATTGTTCTCGAAGGCATTCGTCAGCATAGCTGATAAGATTAGGCTAAACAGTGTTAGTGCTAGGATACATCCTTGCTTCACTCTTTTGGTGACAGGAAAGGGCTCAGACAGTTCACCATTTTCCTGAACTCTTACCTGCATACCATCATGAAATAGCCGCACTATTTGGACAAACTTTTGTGGACAGCCTTGTTTCGCCATAATCTTCCACAGTTCTTCTCTGCTGGCTGTATCAGAAGCCTTGGTAAGGTCAATGAAAGTGGAGAACATTTCAGAGTTCTGTTCCTGACATTTCTCTTGCAGCTGCCTTGCAGCGAAAAACATGTCAACAGTTTTTCTGAAGCCACATTGACTCTCAGGAAGAAGACCTTGATCGAGATAGGCCATGAGGTGATTGAGAAGAATTCTGGCGAGTATCTTCCCTGCGATTGAGAGGAAGGAGATGCCTCGGAGGATGTCACGGGATTGGCGGTTTCCTGTACGTTTGTAAAGATGGATTATTAACGCATCCTTGAAATCTTGTGGCATGGTCTCGTTCACCCATATATTTGTAAAGACTTGGTGAAACTGCTCTATTAGGACCGGCCCACATGCCTTGTATATCTCTGCTGGTATGGAGTCAGGACCAGGCGCCTTTCCACTGAAAAATTGCTGGATGGCTTTGTTTAGTTCCACTATGGTTGGGAGGTCATCAAGTGTATCATTAGTGGGAACTTTAGGAAGTCAGTTGATGGTTTCATTATCGAAGTAGGAAGTTGCATTTAAGATGTGCTGAAATGCTCTGCCCAGCGTTGAAGGATTTCTTTCTTATCGGTGACCAATGCTCAACCATCTGCATTGAGGAGGGGAACTATGCCTAGTGATGGAGGACAGCAGACCGCTTTCAGTGAGTCGTAGAAGTTTTTCATATCATGTCTGTCAGCAAAGCCTTGAATTTCATCAGCTTTCTTTCTCAGCCAGGAAAGCATGTGCCAAAGTTTCTGCTGCACTACTCTCCGAATGTTATTGAAGGCATTTTTTTTATGTTGGCTCCCTCGGGTCATTCAAATATGCTTTGAGGAGAAGATGTTTCTCGGCCAGCAATTGGTTGATGTCTTCAGAATTTTCATCAAACAAGTCTTTATGCTTCGGGTGGAGGGGGGGGGGGGGGGGGGGGGGGGGGGGGGGGGGGGGGGGGGCGGGGCGGGGGGGTTGCTGGACCCAGGATTTCCATAGCAGTGTTGTAAATTATGTTCTTTAGGGCTCTTCTGCTGTTTCCGAGTCCTGTTTAGCTGCAGAATTTGGCTTTAGACGGTTTTCCAGCATGTTTTCAAACGACAGCTGCATTATTATTTTTTTTTGCTGTTTAATTTTGTTTGTTGTTGCATTTTTACCCCTTGAGGACGCCGTAGTAGTATGATGTGGATGTTTATTTTCGAGATAATGAGACGATGGTCTGTCCAACATTCGGCACCACACTTGGATTATTGTCACTCTAACGTCTTGTCTGTCCTGACGATGACATAGTCAATGAGGTGCCAGTGTTTCGAGCGAGGGTGCATCCATGATGTTCTATTTCTTGTTGAAAGACGGAAAATTGTGTTGGTGATCAGGAGATCGTGCTCGGTATAGGTTTGAAGGAGGAGGAGTCCATTGCTGTTACAATTTTCGACTCCGTACTTTCCAATAATGCCACTCCAAGAGGCGGTGTCCTTGCCTACTCTGGCATTGAAGTCTCCAAGGAGTATAAGTTTGTCTCCTTTGGGAACATATGTTAATACGTTGTGCAGGTCTTCATAGAACTTGTTTTTGACGTCATCTTCATTTGTCATGGTTGGTGCGTAGACACTCACGAAGGTTGCATGCTTCTTTCCTTTCAGCAAGGGTAACTCAATAATCATAAGCCTGTCATTTATAGCCTTCAGAAATTCAGCTAGTTTGCCAACGAGGGCCGACTTAATGGCAACTCCCACACCAGATTGGCATCTTTCTTCGCTTCTCCTTCCACTCCAGAAAAAATATGTAGCCGGCACCTACTTCACAGATTTGGCTTTCTTCTGCAAGTCGTGTCTCGCGCAAGGCTGCAAAGTCGATGATGCACCTACCCAGCTCTATCTCAATCAGTGCTGTTCGTCTCTCTGGGCCCGACGCTTCGTCTCTATGAAATAGGGTGCGTACATTCCAAGTTCCGATTGTCACGGGAATATGGTTAGCTCTTTTAGCTTTACCTGTTTTTACTTTGTTTGTATGTCGACCGCAGTATAGGGTACCCACCAACCGCGGCTAGCTGGTTAGGTAATGATGGAGCAGATAATATTTAGGGCACCTATTTTTAGCCCCTTCCTCATGCTATGGAGGTGAGCAGTGCTTTCCTACAGAGGGCTGCTCAGTCACTCAGGATGCTGTCGAATCCCACGGCTGTTCCGGTCAGTATAAGACGACCATATGGCCTGAGCGGCGATTACAACTGCCAGCGTACCCGCGCCTGCTGCTTTGCCCATCGCCACAGGGCTTGAAGATATGTGAAGTTGGATGAAGAATGACTTGCGCGATGAATTTGATTAAAGTGAGGAAGAGTTGCGCAATTCGTCGACCTCACTCTCTCGCCTGAGTCAATCTGAGTCCAGTGGCAAGACAAGTCAAGACAACTGGAGACAAATACAGGTGCAGTGGATGACCAGGGCTCTTTATGTGCCTTGCCGTGATCATTACGTTCCACAACGCTTTGCAGGTAAACGCCGTCTTGCCCGTTGAATCATCAGTGATTTCATCCGCGCAGTCTGCCGAATCCTGTCTTCACATGCTGGGTAGGCATACCCTAGTTCACCTCTTGGTTTGACACCAAATCGGCTACCCACGCCTGGTTTAGCCAGCCTCTCACAGCTGTTGCCCGGGGGTGGCTGCTGTCGCATGCTGACAGCTACTAGGAGCCACAGGCACGAGCTGGGTGTCAGGCTTGGACCAGTGGGGGATGGGTCCTGAAGAGGACGTGAGAGTCATCCTTACCAAAGATACTACCAATGCCTGACACCCCGTACCCCCCGCTACTACAATTACTACTTCTATGACGACTACTGCTACTGTTGCTACTACTACTGCTGTTGTTACTGTTACTGTTGCTGTTGCTGTTGCTGCTGCTACTACTACTACTACTACTACTACTACTACTACTACTACTACTACTACTACTACTACTACTACTGCTACTACTACTACTACTACTACATTCGCTTAAAAGTCGACAGCGTCGACTTCATTGCACCGGGTTTATCCCATATGGCTCGGTCTCTTTCCGCAGCACGGAAAGCGTCGCACAAAGCACGAACTCCGTAGCTTTTAGCGACGACCCACAGGAGTCTCCGAAACATTTAACTCGTAAACCGAAGGACACGGCCCGGAATACAACCTTCGGAGCACGAGTCAAACGGCTTGACCACTTCGCCACAGAGACTCCCACTACTACTACTACTACTACTACTACTACTACTACTACTACTACTACTACTACTACTACTACTACTACTACTACTACTAACTACTGTTGCTTCTACCACTACTAACTACTGCTTCTACTACTACTGCTACCACTAATACTACCATTACTACTACTAATAGTACCAGAGACAAACTGGGACTAAAATTACTGGCTGCTAGGACTAAGAGATCATTCACATTTTAAACATATTGATTCAGGGGGCCCATTAGGGGGTCAGAGATCCTACTTGTCATTGGGCAAGTTGGCCCCCTGGCCAGTCCATCGCTGACTACATATATACTGACATTGCAACTATTATTACTAACATTACTACTACTACTACTACTAAAACTGCTGCTGCTACTACTGCTGCTACTACTACTACTACTACTACTACTACTACTACTACTACTACTACTACTACTACTACTACTACTACTACTACTACTACTACTACTACTACTACTACTACTACTACTACTACTAAAACTGCTGCTGCTACTACTGCTGCTACTACTACTACTACTACTACTACTACTACTACTACTACTACTACTACTACTACAACTGCTGCTGCTGCTACTACTACTACTACTACTACTACTACTGCTACTACTACTACTACTACTACTACTACTACTACTACTACTACTACTACTGCTACTACTACTACTACTACCACTACTACTACTACTACCACTGCTGCTGCTGCTACTACTACTATTACTACTACTACAATCGCATTACTACAAACAGCATTTTTCAGAAGAGCGTTTTAAGGAATTTACAATTATCAAAAGTCCCTCTACTACTATAAAGTCACTGCTACTACCACTATCTGATCGTCATAGTCTTGATGATTTCCTACAGCTACCGCCAGTAATTACTTCAGTTAACACAAGACCGACTGAAAGTATTGGGAGACATGAACCCACCGGACCGCTGTAATCTTGCGATGGGTGACTTCAATATGACACATTGATGGAAAGAAGAAACCGCCTCCATTAAAGTTACAATTTCAGGACATTTCCCAAAAGACCCCACTTGGCGCGTGAAGGAGACAACTGGAAAATTAAACCAGATTACGCGAGATTGTGGATGCGAAACAAAGGAACATTGTATAATCTGAGAAAAATTCTCTAAACTATCGTCCTCTGTTGTCTAAGAATTTGTGTTATTTAGGAATTAGTATGCATTTTATTTCGTTTACATTCTAGTCTACTTTGACTGGATAGTGTGACTATCAGTTACAAGTTAATTACCTGTTATTTGCAAGAGGTTGCAATCAATCCCATCATTTATTGGCTATGTGTGATTTAGTAGGCAATGTTACTTCAGTAGTTTGCCAATGCTTTCTGAACGGCCGGCGCCTCACTCTATCTAAATCAACCCAAAGCGGTAGCTTCCAAATCGCCCACAGCTGATTTTAATTGATAATATCGTTTATTATTGACGTAGCAGTCAAACCCAGCATTTGTGACTGTTCGTGATTTCTGGGCAAGTTTACGTTCAGTAGTTTGACATTGCTTTCTGAACGACCGGCACCCATAAGATTTCACAAAAAACCAACGTAAAGCGGTCTGTTCTCAAATCGCCCATAGCTGTGTTTCGAACGCGGGTATGCGGGATTACGAACTACGTCCGTAACACCTTCGCCACGGAGACTTGTAGAAAGGCCTAAAATGGGTATCAGGAAATGTTCTGGGGGGTTAAGGCTGTCCCATTATACCGACTACACGGGGTGCAAATAGGGGTTGGCGCTATATGCCCAATTTACCTTGGCGTGGAAACGGGTCATTTACTGTGCTTAGTATGCTCAAGAGTGGAACATTGACCATGACTATTCGAGTATTTCAGCTAACGTATTTTTCAGTTGTTCGCTTCATATAGTATATAATTCTACAGTGTGCACCTGACGAGATGCAGTGAAATATGCCAGACAATAGTGCAACATATCGATTGTGGTGTCTGTATTTATTTTCACTAAAGCAATATATTGTTTTGAATTGTGCACTTATGATTTGACTGATATGATAGAAGTGGGAAATCTTAAAGTCTTGTGTGTTATATTTTTTCGAAGATGGGAGAAGATCTACTAAATTGACGAACCATCTACTAAATTGACGAACCATCTCCTAAATTGACGTATCATCTACTAAACTGACGAACCATCCACTAAATTGACGAATCATCTACTAAATTGACGAACCATCTACTAAATTGACGAACCATCTACTAAATCACGCAGTGTTTGTTTTCGTCACTGTCCGCGAAATGCTCAACATTCTTCTCACAAATCTTCACTGTATCAAACCCCTTCATCACTGCATTGCTAATTTGCTCTCATGCAGATTAACTGACACACCAACAAACTCCCCAGCAAGCGGATGTATGTGCTTGTCATATTTTCGTCTTTCAAGACATGAAGGTAAAAAGCAAACGTAGTCACATATAAGAAAATGCCGCTCGGGTGTGAAGTATTAGGCCTTCATATAATCTAGGCCTAGGTATAATCAGGTAGGGTCCTCGTCCATTTACATTTCATTATGTTGTTTATTCAAATTTTTACAAAAGTCTGCCCCATTACATATGCAGACTAGGGTGCTGGTATATGCAGGCACAATGAAACATTTAAATCCAGCTATATTTTGCTTTCATAAGCTTTCCACGTGTATCTTGATTTACCTGTGTGTTAAAAAGGTTAGTTGCAGGACGTCGCAGTCAACCTTAGCATTCTTGGCTGCTTGTGATTTCTTGGCAAGTTTACATTCAGTAGTTTGCCATTGCTTTCTGAACGACCGGAACTCATGCCATTTTATAAAAACCAACGCAAGATGGTCTGCTAACAAATCGCCCTTAACTGTGTTTCGAACGCGGTATGCGGGATTACGAATTGCGTCACTAACCCCTTCGCCACAGAGAGCCGGCTTGTGTGTTACTTGCACGAAAAGCGTAAATAATTTTCCTAGTCAAAGATGAGCTGGCCTGTCCATAAAGAGGGATAAAGCCAGAGGTACGATTTCATTGCACCTGGTTTTATCACACATGGCTATGCCTCTTTCCGCGGAGCAGCTTGTCGAAAATGTTGCACAGAGCACGAACTTCTTAGCTCCAGCGGCGAGCACCAGGGATCTCAGACACAACTGCACTCTGGAGTTGAATGGTGTCGTCTGAAATGGAACGTCAGGCAAGCTTTATATTGAACACCTAATCCTTTTGTTTTTCTCCTTTCCTCCCCCACCTCATTTTGTCAGTAGATAAACAAAACCCCTTTCCCACATTTAGTAACTCTCCCATCAAATTATCAACCTGCTCTCGAATTTATTTGTGGGCCAAAGGTACCCCAACGGAGAATATCTCTCCCTACGGCAGTAACTCAGAAATGGGACAAGACTTGATTCTTGTGGTAAACTAACATGTTGACATGGTCATTGTTTTCTGTATCTCTAGGGTGATCTGCAAGCTTACATTCAGACTCTGCTTTGTAAACAATATCTGCCTAATATCTCACGTTATTGACATGTGGTTCACTTATTGTAACCTTTGAGACATTTCTTCACATCCCTGTAATGTGAGGTGAGTGGACTAGCATGCTACCCTACACACAACTATCCGGTATATTTTTCACAAGTTACTAGAATGCCGGATTCTCCCTCGGGAGACCCGGGTTCGAATCCTCGTTAAGGTGTGGAGTTGTTTTTTTTTTTTCTGTCGGCGGCAAATAGAAAACTCTAGCCTGCACAGTTCGTGGCGACTGCACTAGCCAGGCGGAATTAATTCCTCAGACTCAAGACCCCCCTGCCATACACCACAAGGTACTATATTGGCAGTAAATAAACATGACACCAGTGAAATGTGCCCTAGAAGCCTAATAGATGTGGTTTTATAGAAGAATGCTAAAATTTAATTGGACAGCCAAAATAAACAGTCTGGACATTTTGAGGGAAGCTAAGTCTCAAAGACAACTTATCACAAATATCAGAGAGAGGCAGCCATCGTTTTTTGGCCACGTTATGAGAAGACAAAAATTGGAACACATTGTAACAACCGGAAAGATTTGCGGAAAGAGGGATAGAGGAAGACATCGGGAGAAGATTCTTGAAAGTCTTGTGTCATACCACGGAAAGGAGCCAACATACGAATTGATCCATGCCTTCGGAGATCGCAATTTATAAAGAGGTATGATCGCCCACTCCAGCCGGTAAGGCATTGGAAAATGATGATGATGACACCGCTGATTGTCTCCCGTGTGCTTTTGCCAACTCATCCAACATTTTCTCCCTCTGTCAGTCTCCATCTGTAACACCTCCAAATTTACCGGTTCCATGACCTTCTCCAGAACGTCTCGTCTCACAACATTACCAAAAAGAAAACATAACTATTGCCTGACGTAGGTAAATATGTGTTGTTGTAAACTGGCCGCTTGGATATGTGTCTACTTAACCGTCAATGGGATCCTTGGCATTTCTAAGAAGAAACCAAATCTCTGTCGCTCGAAGCAATGAAACCATCCACTCACTCAAGAACTTACCAGCTGCCCGAATGAGTGAAGAATATCCTACAAATTCTCTACTTGACAGATCTCCAGATTAACCTTTTCCGAAGTGGCAATACTACCAGTGCCTGTCCTAACTTGACATCTGAAGAGTTCAACCTGTATTATCATAAGCTGCTATAAACAGACTAGAGTTTATTTACCACTCCAGGAGAGATATGTCATGCTATTTCGCCCTGCGGTACTGTAATAGACCTACATGCGAGAGAACATTACTCCTATCTAATTGGAGGTTGTTTTGTTCAATGAAAAAGATTGTGATCGACACGTTGGAACACATCTGTATGTATCTTTGTTTTGTCGAGATCCGCAGTGATATGTTAAGCTTATTTGCTAACATAATGGAAACACAGTTGTTCTGAAATATACTTCTTTCCATTCAGCAGCACCATCAAGAGCTAGAACACAACATTTAAAGAAAATCTCAGTTTAAGACGCTTTGGGATCCCACAGAAAATCAATAACTTGATAAGGATGATAAATACATATATTAAATGCAGAATTTATCATGGGGGAAAACTTATAGATATATTTGAAACAAGAACACGTGCGCGGGAGGGTTGCCTTTTATCGCCTTTATAATTCTTAATGACTAAAGACTGGCTTATGAAGATCTAGAACTACCGCCACAAATGGAATTCATTGGACCCTGAAGTATCAGTCTGATGTGAGGTCGAAACAATTCAGTCTAAAACTTATATGGGGAAAAGAAACATAGTTAATGAGAATAAATCAAGCAAATGATGCCCCGATCTCCTTTGGTGAAACCCCACTTCAAGAAATGGAATCACACACCCGTTTAAGTAGCAATGTAGACAGATATGGGGCTAATAAAGTGAAAAGAACAAAAAAGCATGAGAATCATTCACAGCACGGGGAAATTTGTTGAAGTCAACATAAATTAACACTAGTACTAAACTTGGAATATATACCTATAACGCATACATCAGTGCTGCAGGATTGGTCAGTAGAATATGCGACTATAACGCCTAAATCAGTGCTGCAGAATTGGTCAGTAGAATATGCGACTATAACGCCTAAATCAGTGCTGCAGGATTGGTCAGTAGAATATGCGACTATAACGCCTAAATCAGTGCTGCAGAATTGGTCAGTAGAATATGCGACTATAACGCATACATCAGTGCTGCAGGATTGGTCAGTAGAATATGCGACTATAACGCCTAAATCAGTGCTGCAGAATTGGTCAGTAGAATATGCGACTATAACGCCTAAATCAGTGCTGCAGAATTGGTCAGTAGAATATGCGACTATAACGCCTAAATCAGTGCTGCAGGATTGGTCAGTAGAATATGCGACTATAACGCCTAAATCAGTGCTGCAGAATTGGTCAGTAGAATATGCGACTATAACGCATACATCAGTGCTGCAGGATTGGTCAGTAGAATATGTAACTATAAGGCCTAAATCAGTGCTGGTCGACTGGTCACAAACACGGAGAACGACTAACACAAGTACAACTAAACTACAAACAATCTGCGGGGCTTTCGTTGCGTGGTGCCTGTGCAGAATAGAAGCACTAAAATGATATGACAGAACCACGAATCGGGTGCTTAGGGAGAAAATTAGACAGATTCTGGCGAATAAAGTAAATGAAAAGCCACGGCGCGCGATAGAACACACATTGAGTAAAACTGTGACAAGTATAAAATCCTTTCACTGGAACACACAGGGCAAATGAAAGAGAGGGCGACATAAAACAAGAGAAAATACAATTAGAAACATGCATGGATGAATCTGGGAGGGAGGGAGAACGAGATGCAGGAGGTAAGAAATAGTAGGGCGGCTTGTTGTGAGTTGGTTGAGGCCTGTGCTCAAGTGGCAGATAAAAAGCAGAAGGAAGGGGCAGTATATGTTGTCATGTTTTATCAACCAATTACTCCAATAGATTCAAAGAAATGTGACATTCCTTCAAGAGAGTAATGAAAGCAGTAAAGTTATTCAGATCATAACTAGATAATGGCGTGAAAACTAAATGATAGCTAGCAAAATGGGATAATAATAATGGGACAGCAAAGAGATAAATATCTGGATTGATTGGCCACATGACATGACCAGGACAAGAACATAGACTTAATCCAAGATGTTGGTGATCGTGAGAGATCGTGTGCCATAACCACCAACATCAGTCCGCATGATACATGATGATAGTAATGAATCCACTCCATATCATGAATCATGTATGCTTGTTAATAAATTTATGTTTATGTGTCTACACTGATGCTCCATTTATGGATAAAAAAGGTTTAAAAAAAACATTTTACTTCCGCTGTCCTCAAAGGTGTTTTTAAACCATATATGTCCCATGGAACTGTTCTATTACAATAACCACAAATAACCACACGCTCTGACAAAATGAGTTAAAATAATAACAGAGACATACTCAGTTAAAGAAATAACTGGGACTGAAACATGTGCCTAAATGGTCTGTAACAGAATGACTCAATGTTCATGTTTGAATTTCGATAAGAAAACTATGCCTTGTAGTAAAGACAGACAGACAGACAGACAGACAGACAGACAGACAGACAGACAGACAGACAGACAGACAGACAGACAGACAGACAGACAGACAGACAGACAGACAGACAGACAGACAGACAGACAGACAGACAGACAGACAGACAGACAGACAGACAGACAGACAGACAGACAGACAGACAGACAGACAGACAGACAGACAGACAGACAGACAGACAGACAGACAGACAGACAGACAGACAGACAGACAGACAGACAGACAGACAGACAGACAGACAGACAGACAGACAGACAGACAGACAGACAGACAGACAGACAGACAGACAGACAGACAGACAGACAGACAGACAGACAGACAGACAGACAGACAGACAGACAGACAGACAGACAGACAGACAGACAGACAGACAGACAGACAGACAGGACAGACAGACAGACAGACAGACAGACAGACAGACAGACAGACAGACAGACAGACAGACAGACAGACAGACAGACAGACAGACAGACAGACAGACAGACAGACAGACAGACAGACAGACAGACAGACAGACAGACAGACAGACAGACAGACAGACAGACAGACAGACAGACAGACAGACAGACAGACAGACAGACAGACAGACAGACAGACAGACAGACAGACAGACAGACAGACAGACAGACAGACAGACAGACAGACAGACAGACAGACAGACAGACAGACAGACAGACAGACAGACAGACAGACAGACAGACAGACAGACAGACAGACAGACAGACAGACAGACAGACAGACAGACAGACAGACAGACAGACAGACAGACAGACAGACAGACAGACAGACAGACAGACAGACAGACAGACAGACAGACAGACAGACAGGTCACGTGGTCTATATAAAGTGTAGATCTTCCAACGTATGCCCAATCCGCCTGGAGTCCTGTAAAGGAGACGTTTACTTACCTGAACTTACTGTACTATATCATTGTTTCATATCTGTTAGTCAGCTTTCTTCAAGAACAACACCGGCTATTTGTAAAGTCTCACTAACCTTTATATGTAGAACAAATTTGAAAAATTCTTTCTTCCGTTGATAACACCATTCTGTTTTGAGTGCAAAGAATTACCCCAACAGACGACAATCATTCGCTGCATATTGCTTCACGATGGACTGTGGAGCACATGTTTTAATGATATCATATATTTCATTGTTCAAATGTGTTCTACTTACAAAGTGTAGTGGGACTTTACAAACACCCGGTATATAATTAAGTTCCACCTGTGACACTCAATTTTCTGAGTGCCTATTAACTCTAATAGCCGTTAGACTACGCTGGCTACAGGCATCAGCTCAAAGTAATACTGTCAGATCGCTTCCACATACAACGACAATTTTCGACGTGCGCGCCACGGCGCCCTAGGGAGCCATGACTCACGGTCAGCAACGCCCTGGGTGGGCATGACTGTGTTTTTATATTTAGCTGTAAATTATATGGTGGGCAGCAAAAACACTTGCCTGTGTTGGAGACATCGTAAATACGTTTATAAGGTAATCAGAGATCGGTGAAGGTCTCTGATTACTGACATTTAAATCATGACACTCTTTCCCATCGCGTACGTTGTTATGGAATGGAAGAGAGAGAGAAAGAGGTGATGGTGAGAGAGAGGATGGTGAAAGGGGGAGAGAGAGGGAGAGAGAGAGAGAGAGAGAGAGAGAGAGAGAGAGAGAGAGAGAGAGAGAGAGAGAGAGAGAGAGAGAGAGAAATGTAAACTAAAAACGACTTCATGTGAGCTGTGGTTTGTTTTCATAAAAGACCTTTCTACGCGTCTCAAGGCGCATTGAGCATACGGTGCTCAACCCATGTTTGTATAGACCAATCGACGCTCCGTGGGTTGATGTGATCAGTATCACACCGGCCGCCTTTACTTCCCAAGACTGCCCCTGGTTCCATTTTACCTGAGTCGACCTGGGAGTCCTAGTAAATCCTCAAAATCCGCCCCGGTGCGGATTCGAATCCGTGACCAACGAGCCGGCAAGCGAGTATCTATCCACTACCCAATAGACCCCTCAGATGCTATAAAACACAAAAACGAATCAATCCCTGTAGCAGAGAGAAAACCATGTACACAGGCCAACAGGAAGCATTTATGTCAGAAGTGAGGCGCCACAGGCTTGCCTGGTTGGGGCATGTCTGCCGTCAGGAATCGCTTTCAAAAACAATCATTCAGGGAAGAGGTGAAGAGAACCGAAAAAGAAGAAAACAATGAAAATGCTGGAGAAAAATCATGGAATGAATGCATGGACGGGACACGATATCCGTACATATTTGCTGAGAATACGCAATGCGTGAGGACATGGTGTTGGTACCTCCATTGTGTCCCTCTAGAACCACAACCGCTGTAACTAATTGATCTGTTCTGACCTGTTTTCAGTGCAGTTATATTTCCACCATATATTCTTGTGATGCTGTGGTAAAGAGGATTAGTATGATTATGGTGTTGAAAATAATAAAAGTATCCTGTTGCAATTTCCTGCTATAAATCTGTGGTGTGAAAGGGCCAACCCATTTTGTAGGCCATAGATCAAGGTAGAATAGGTGGCCAATATTACCTCACTTTGACAAGCCAAGAACCCAGGATTCGAACCCTCGTCCAACGTTGCTCGTGACAATACCAGCGTAGTTCGCTACGGAATTTTTCATAATAAACTGTACACAAAAAACTACTTTCTGATGCTTGAGGTGTTTTTGTTTTGTTTTTTCTACTGGCAAGAGTTTTCAAAGGACCCTTTGTTTATATTATATATTGAATTCCAATATTGTCACCGATTTTCCAAATAAAGATTTCAAAAATTACGTGAAGCTCCTTTAATGTCGATGATGATTCACATAGATAACGATTGTCAGCGCATTGTTCCTTTCTAGTGAAGTAGTTAATACATTGCAACGTACAATCTGCCCTGGACATCGTACATAATCCCTCGACCTGATAAGGCCAGATAGTTTCTTGTTTCCTGAAAGGGCAGGGGTCCGAGGTTAGCGATGTAAGCCGTGTTGACCAATAATGCAGCCAAGAAAGAGTTCAAAATATAACATCCCGAAATGTTGCCAACACTATCTGTCTGTCTCTCTGTGTCTGCCGTTTGATCTGTCTGTCAGTAGGCCTGCCCGTTTGGACGTCTGTCTGTTGATCGATCTATCTGTCTGCTATGAACTTCGCTGCCTACACATCTATCTTTATTTCCATAATTGTGTCTGTGCTTCTGTTGTTACTCTGTGATTCTCTTTGTGATTCTCTTCGTGAATTTTTTTGTGATTCTGTCTGTGATCCTGTCTGTAGTGCTATCTGTGATTTTATAAGTTCTTCTGTCTGTTCCTCTGTTTGTGATTTTCTTCGTGATTCTGTCTCTGATCTTGTCTGTGATGATATCTGTGATTGTATCTGTGCTTATGTCTATGATTATTTCAGTGATTCCCTCGCGTATCTGGCAGTTTATCTTGGAATATAACCGTTCACCGACAAGGGACACGTTTATATTTAACATCAATTCCCGACTTCCCATATTAAGCTACCCGCCCTCAATAGAAAAACGATGAAAACGAGATAACTCACGTATCAAAGCCTGCACGGGAACGCAACAAACACATCATCTTCAGGCCATGAACATTTCACAAAAGAAAGATTAACAAAAAGTAAAGAAGCCATAAAGAAGGCGACGCTACAAGCAAAAATACAAACAACGTTGAAGTAATCTGTAGAGCAGATTTCCTAAACACAGAGGTCAGAGAAGCAGACTGTCAGCGGCGTATCCAGTTTCCACTCGTCAGCTTTGATGGAGCGGTGAGCCGGGTACATATAGCAGCTTTCAATAACAGAAGGTTGTGATGCTTGTGATAGGATGTGGTGTATTAACAATCGAAACGTAGCGAAGCTCACATCGGGGAAAGCAATTCTGGGTCGCGTCCCGACGTTCAGACGGGTATGAATAGGGAGTATCTTGAATCACGCTCGCCAATTTTCACGTCGTTATCTTTTCTTGGAGTCATGTTTTCCTTTAGAACCTCATTTATTAGCATAGTTAAAACCGCTGCCCGAGAGGAATAGCGGGTGAAGTGGGGGTGACAGATAAACGCTGTGTGTGTGTGTGTGTGTGTGTGTGTGTGTGTGTGTGTGTGTGTGTGTGTGTGTGTGTGTGGGTGTGTGTGTGTGTGGGTGTTTTCATTGAGACCTTTATCTAAAGGTAAAAGAAATCACATATAAAAAGGTAAATAAGCGTTTTTACACATGGTCGTGTGTTTTGGGCATATGTTGCATACACTATATTTTTATAGATCAATCGGAACTCGATATGTGATGTGGTAAATATCATCTGGGTTGCCTTAACTTCCAACGACATATCCTGTTACCCATCGGCATAGGAGCCCAAGTAAGTTTTTACAATCCGTCTGAATGCGAGTTTGAACCCTTAGTCACAGGGTCGGCAACAAAGCATGACAGTCACTGCGCCACAGCATCCCCCAAGTGGCATAACCTACCATCTAATTAGTCATAGCGCACGGCATATACTGAGGTCACTGTATTGTGATTTGAGGTAACGAGTTCGTTACTTCACATTGCTACTTTTTCGCCGGTGGAATCTCTGTTAACTATTTTACAATAGAACTGGCTGGGTTCTTGGCAACATATATGTTGGTGAAAGTTACACTCTTGTGCATGCGAAATAATATCATTCAAAATTAGCTCTAAAAGCGGGAGTCATCAATTGTTTCAGAGCCAATGCACAAGTATTCACGTAACTTGTGGGTTATCTCGACTTCGTGAAATCCGAAATTGTTCACGAGCTCCTTCAATGTGATAAAACGAAGCCATCATCTAAGGTTACCTTGTGAACATTAGTACACGAATAAATCCGACATCGGTGACGAAGGGGTAGCGAACGCAATTCCCAATCCAGCATTCAGCGTACGAAATCAGCTGGTGGGGATTTGGAAACCGGTCGCTTTGTTTGATTTGTAATAGTGGTATGAGTGTCATTCGTTCAAAAAGCAATGGCAAATTACTTGCTGTAAAAACCTTGCCTAGTAAATGACAAGCATCTAAAAATGCTGGGATTAATTGCGACGTCTTATAAAGGACGTGCAACTAGCTAACACGAATAAAATCATTCCCGAGACACTGAAGTCCGTGGACTTCCACAAATAACCCAGTACGTAGATTCATATCTGGATATAAGGGCGCCATTTTTATGATCTGTGTTTTCCGTTGTAAAAAGTTGTGGTCTGGCATGTACATTTCCCGGACATGACGTCAATTATCGCGGACATGTTTCATTCCAGTGTTAATATTTGTGTTTTAACACTTTCCTTGCGCGTGTTGACAGACACGTTATCGCAGCTTTGAAGATTTCCTTTGCCCTCGAGATTCAAAGAATTCATTTTCCGTTTAGTGGTCACTAAGGCAGGCAAACGTGTACAGCTGCAAGAGCAGCATCACAAGTCACACACACACATATACACACTAATTCACAATTATATATATACTAGCTGACCCGGCCCGGCTTCGCCCAGACTCTGGTGGGGAGCATCTCATTTAATTCATATAAGTAGTCATATAAGTTCTCGTTCCCGTTACCGACTATCTGTCTGTCTGTCTGTCTGTCTGTCTATCTGTCTGTCTGTCTGTCTGTCTGACCCGGCCCGTCTTCGCCCAGACCCTGATGGGGAGCATCTCATTTAATTCATATAAGTAGTCATATAAGTTCCCGTTCCGACTATCTATCTGTCTGTCTGTCTGACCCGGCCCGGCATCGCCCAACTCCTGGTGGGGAGCATCTCATTTAATTCATATAAGTAGTCATATAAGTTCCCGTTCCCGACTGTCTGTCCCCCCCCCCTGTCCCGTTCCCCCCCCG